>PVKA01030144.1:0-27589 GCA_004027165.1 Ctenomys sociabilis
CACTGGGAACGTGGACTTGCACATAGTGAAGAAGAATGAAAAGGGAAATTGGGGGATGTTTTGGTCTTAGTAGGATTTTGGCTTTATGTTTTAAGTAAGATAGGAATTTCTGAAAATGTTTCAGCAGAAAAATGACAACATCTTACATATTTTTCCTAATCATACTGGATAGTTTAATTAGGGATGATCCTACGAGGGAACAGGGACAGAAACAAGGAGGCAGGTATAAGTGTCAAATCACTAATCCAAATCATTGTGATGAACCTGTTTTCTGGAAATAGTTAGAGAAAGAAATGGTGGCATTCGATGATGCACTGCATGTGGATGAGAAGATAGGACTGGGGTGGGGAGAGGGAGGGAGGCAAGAAATGTATATGAGAACATGACTTTGAAGGATGACCCTAAAGATTTTATTTAAATGATAGAAAGATAGAGCCATATGTCCTGAAATGGGAAGGATAACAAAGCAGATTTGGGAAACACAATAAGAGTATAGATTATACAGTTGATGTTCTGATGTAATTGAATATTAGAATTTGGGAGAAATTTTCAACTACAGTGATACAGTAGAGGGAAATCATTGTATGGATGAATTAAAGTCATGATACTGGATGAGATCACCAAGAAACTGGCTTTTAAAGGATCCAAGATCCCAATAAAACAAATGTTGGATTCCTGGGGTCCCATCTAATTAAAGAGAAGAACATTGTGGGAGACTGACAACACCTGAATTGAAGAAAGAAGAAAACTACATGTAGCAAACTTAAATTCAGGAAAGATAAATGGATCAAGGTGGAAAAAATGCAGACTTGTGCCTAACGATGATTAGAGAAAGACTTTATGTCTTAGTTTACCAGGATAATTTTCAATTCCATGTATTGTCTAAGGATAGCAACTCATTGCATGTCTTCATTCTGAATGAAGCTGTGAACCAACTGATGAAGCAAGTAAGAGTAAAATTAACTCTTGTATATAGAAATGTGAAAATCATTAATGTTTTTGATATAAATAGATACAAAATCCTGGTCAGAGTGGCTTGGGATAGAACATGAGCAGATGAACTGGAGACAATAAAGACAGACACATCAATCAAAAGAATGCTGAAGAAGGAATAGAAATTTTCGTGGTAGCTGGAGGGTAAATTACCCTTAGGCAGTACTGATAGAATAATAGTTAATGGTGACTGTCAACATGGCTGGATTCAATGGTGCCTAGCAGATTAAAAAAGCACAGTTCAGGGCATGTCTGTGGTGGTTTGTGGGCTAAAACTGAGGCAAAAGATCCACCCAGATGTGACACCATACAATAGGCTTGAAGCCTGGATGGAATGAAAGACAATAAGGAAAATGTTGGCTTTTTCTGGAAAACTTCACTGTGCTCAGTTGGGTATGTCTTTTGCCACTGGTGTTGCATAAGAACCACAGATTCCAGCTTCTTGACCCTTTCACTACAATCTGACATCAGGGACTCTCCTGAGCTTCCTGGTGTTCAGTCTAGGACTTCTACTATGCCCCTGGTCTCTCCTGTTCTTTGGCTTTTAGATTCATTGACTGGCATCTCCTGGATCTCTGACTGATACACTCAGATCCCACTGTTGGCCCTTCTTCCTTGATCTTATGAGCCTATCTGAAAAATGACCTGTATATGTAGGTAGATAGATAGGCAGATGGACAGACAGAAAACTAGCCTGTTATTTCTGTTCCTCCAGACAACCTTAAGCAATACAGGTAATTTTTTTTCCATTTTTGTTAGATGGACTAATCCATCTTCAATTTTTCTTACTTTGTTCTCTAAATGTTATGTTTAATAAGAGTGTGTTAGCTTTCTAACTACCAACTGAGAAGGGAAAAGTGCATATTCTGACTCATGACTTCAGAGGTTTTCATCCATGTTCGATGGCTCTGACACTTCGGGGCCTGTGGCAAGGCAGTGTATCATGATGGAAAACACTTGGGAGAGGAACCACTTCACCTCATGGTGACTGAGAAGCAAAGAGACAGTGGGGGCCATTGAGATAGCTCAGTAGTCTAAAGCATGGTTAGGCAAACTTAGGCAACTGTAGCGACTGTAGTTTTATCCCCAGCACCACGTACCAGTGACATGCCTGCCACCAAGGCAGGCTGAGCAGGCAAAAAAAAAAAAAAAAAAAAAAAAGAGTGAGAGGAGGGGTCTGAGATATCATTATTCTTCTTCAGGATATGGTTTGAGAAACGCCACTTTTTTCCACTAGGCCCCACCTCTTAAAGTTTCCATCAGCTCCTGAAAGCCCCATAGGATGGTGTTCAAGGATTTAACATATGCCCTTAGTGAACATTTAAGATTTATTCCAGAATGCATGGATAAGTCCTAAGCTTCTTTTCATTTGAAATTATCTTCCTTGGTGGCTTTATAGAGTCTCATGATTACAAATACAACTTAATTCTGATTTTATTTTCTGTTTTGAACTCAAGATCTATAAATAAAGACTTTAGATTCAAAATGCTTCTTAGGTCTACATTCAATAGTATCTTGTACTTAACATCTTCCAAGTGTAAATTTTACACCTTCTCATCAAATCTGCTTCAACCTCATGTCCTTTCTGTTGTGTGCATGGCACCTTACTCCTAATATGTTTTTTCAAGCTAGAAACCTTGTAATCATTTTTGCTATTTCTTGCCCATATTTGCATGCTCCACTCACCCCTAAATTGTGCCAATGCTACCTGAAAATACAAACAGTATATTTACTGGCCTTGATACCATTTGAATCCATCTGTCCTTTGTTTTCATCTTAAATCTTTTTCTGTTCTGAAACACTGGGAGTTTATCCCTAAAATCTACCTCAGGTAATTGCCTTACAGTTGATCTGGTTGCTGGTTAAGTCTGACCATGGGAAAGATTGGTGAAGGAGCAGGAGAATGGGATAGTGGGATGTTTTTTCCACTACTCCACGTGAGGCAATGTCTTCTCAGTGGCTCCAGCTACCACTGAAGGGAGTCCAAGCCAGAAACAGCAATGACATCACCTCCTCACCTACCCCCTTTTCGAGCCAAGAAGGATGGAGGTCTCTTGCTAATGTTTAATTCTAGGGCCTACTTATACTCTACCAGCTTTCCAACTCCCTTATCACCTGCCTAGAAACTGCACACATTACATTTCCTCTCTTCCATTTTCAATAGAACACTTTCTCATTGCTTTGCTTGTTTGTTTTTTAATTGGATCCTAAGAAATATTTTTATTTGTCCATTTTCCCCCATCTTTCTTTTCTTTCTTTCTTTCTCTCTTTTTTTTTTTTTTTTTTTTTTTTTTGGGCAGAACCAGGGATTGAACTCAGGCCCTTGCGCTTGCCAGAGAAGAACTTTTTCCACTGAACCATCTCCCCTGTTCTCCCCACAATTTTTTTTTTTTTTTTTGGCAGAACTGGGGATTGAAGTCAGACCCTTGTGCTTAACAGGCAAGTGCTTATTCTACTGAAACATCTCCCTGGTCCCTTTCCCCCTTTCCAAATGTAGCTAGAAACACAATTATCTCATTCCCCATTCCTACCCAGGCTCTCTAACTGTTCTTCACTTCTAATCTTTCTTTCCTCTGATCCATTCACACAGCTGCCAAAGTTGTCTCTAAAAACTCAAGTCATCCAATTTAGCAGCTTGCAGGTGTACACAGAATTGCCGTGTAATGTATGGAGATTCAACATTGTCTGCTGGGGTGACCACACGTGTGTGCTGGCCTGAATATTGCTCTTGCATCACCTCTCTGGCACTACACCTCATCCTTCTCTTGGCCTCCCACAGACCTTATCTTCTTCATGAAACTCATATTCACATATTACATGACTTGGTGCTTCCCCCTGTTACTTTCTTATTTTGTTTGTTTGTTTTTCTCGCCTTCTATCTGATGCAATATGATTTTTAATTATTCGTTTACTTCCATGTTTATTTTTTTCTATTTTTTCCAAAGGCTTCAAGAGGTCAAGCATGGTAATACAATGCTCTTCATCATTTTACTAGTGCCAGTGTGACTTACTGGATATTTTCTAGAGGGCAGCAGATAGTGTTTGAACAAATGAATGTATGTATAGCAATTACTCACAACTAGCATTTTTTTTCACCATTATTTTATAATAGCTCCTTTCAGAGGTATACGTGTGAACCAAATCAGCTGTTATATTTAGAGTTATAGAGTAAGCAAATATGCCAGCCCTACTATGTGAGACAGTAGGTGGTGTTATTCTGGAAGGGAACCAAAGGAAGTTTTGGTTGGGGAAATCCAAATGTAACTCTTTTTCCACTCTCTCTTTTGTAACAATTGCTTTCTTGCCACTGAAGAACTATCAAATGCAGGCAATTTAAAAGTCTTGTTTACTTTTCTCATTGCTGGGACAAAATAGCTGACACCCTAAATTAAAGGGGAGAAAGTTGATTCAGCTTGCAATTTGTAGAGGTTTCAGTCAATAATCAGCCGGTTCTAAGACAGGGAGTCTTGGCAGAAAGGCAACAGCTTATGGCAGCAGAGAGCAAAAGCAAGCAAAGGGAGGGCAAGGCTCTGTCCCTTATGTCGCATGTAGGCGGCCTGCCCTAGAATGGGTGTAGCACTCACACTCTTAATCCTAGCACTGTACTTTGAATTTAATCACAAACTCTAGCTTCAACCATCTCTGAAAAGCCTGTCCCCTGTGATTGCGTGAGGCTTTAGAAGGATATCTAAACATAAGCCATAACAGACAAGATGTTTACTTTGGCTCATGGTCTCAGAGGTTTCAGCCTACAGTTGGATGACTCTTAAGACAGAAACGTCGTGATGAAAGCCCTGTAGGCCCAAGCTGCACACTTCATGGCAGCTGGGAGGCGCACCCCAGGCCCACCTTCACCTGGGCCCTCCCTCCTTATAGCACATTTGCAGTGAACCTCCATGCACAGACCTGCTTGTGAGTAGAGCACCCCGGTAGTCTAGTCACTTCGCTAGGCCTCTTGTAATCCAGTCACACTGACCAGTAAGATTAAAGGTTATTCTTCACTTACCCTTTCTTCTTATTTCTTTACCTCCTGGACTCTTTCCAGTGCATTCTACTTTCCAAAAGAAATACCACAGTTCTTATCAAAACATGTAAGGCATTTATTAATGCAGTGCCAATCTCTTCGCATATTCAGGAAGTGTGTGACTGCTTTCTTTCCTTCTACTCCACTTTCAATCAGCATGGCTGTCTCAGTACATACCCACAATGCCACTGCCTTTATACCTCCCTTTGCTAAGTATACACTTCTTCCTCTTTGGGATAAGAGGAGCCTTCGTCCACTTCCTTATCCAATGCAAGCATCTTCTTTTCTTTTGAGCTTCTTTTCCTTAACCACTTCTGTAGTCCTTCTTCTGTGTCCCCCTAGTGTTTCCTTTTCAGAAGATTTGTCACCTACTTTAATTTCCTTCTTGACATTTCACCATACACTATAGGACAAAGGGCAGAAACCATTTAATGTTTCCATTTGCATTTTAATACATAATGAGAAGTCTGCAAGGCATTAGGTGCAATTAAGGCGTTCTGCCTGCAATAAGTGAGCAACTGAGTGAATTGTACTTTGGCTTTTGTACACTTGTGTCCTCCTGAGAAATAATTTTGCCACAGCAAACTTCTATCTGTTTTCTTGCTTTCTTCAGTTCCTGGATTACACTTTTTAATATGCTGCTGCCCTCTCCTACAACTTGTTCTGTAGCTTTGGGCTCCACAACAACCCATCTGCTCCATCTCCCACCTGGTCTATTCACTGCTTCCTGTTCCCACTGTGATTTCCTTCCTCCTAAGGGTCAAACCGAGGCTTAGAGCCTCTATACTCTGAAGGTACCAGCAGAATTGTGTCAGCACTGAGACCCTAGAGGGGAGAGAGACTCAGAGTAGCTGTACCACCCAGTGCCCACCCTCACATAATCTTTAGTAAGGGGTCTAGTCTCAGGCCTGATGAACCAATCTATCCTGCCTCCATCATGAAGGTGCTGTGAGAGGAGACACTCTGCAAATAAAAAAAATATATAAATAAAAATTTATTTCAGCTTGAGGAAATATTACCAACAACAGAGAATAAGACCTTCATACCTCTTTATGCTGAAAAACAACTCTTCCCCCTTTTCTATTCCAACATTATTCCTGCAGAATGATTCTGCCATTTAATTAGTGAAATTGTACAAGGCTGGATTCCTCTTTGTGGAGTAATTATGATGAACTCTAACCTTTTCTAATAAGACAGCCTCTTACTGCTTCAAAATTATTCCTTTGAAAAGGTAGACATAAAGCACTGGTACTTTTCTCTATGTGTATTGCTCTTTTTCTGTGATGTGCCCTAGGAATTATTTGTTTTTTCCTTCGTCTGTGCTCTTCCTAAGATGAAAGGACTAGGAAAAAGCCCTGCAACCCCACAAGTCTGCCCGTTTGTTGAAATCAGTTCAAGATCATCCAGGTCTGCAAAACTCGGCTGAAGCAGCTTGTTGCATAATTTACCAGAGAAGAGAGGGCCATCTGGAGAGCCAATCTGGAGAACTCGAGCAAAGGCAGAGTCTTTTTTTTTCCTCCCCCTCTTAAGTTATCCTGATTGACTCCCTGCCTATATTAGGCCTCCACACTCCTTGGCCTGCATTCTGAAAGACAGCTGTCCAGGTCAAAGGCCTTGGCCTTCTGGCTTTGAACTCTGACAGGGCAATACCTGGCCAACAATTGGCAATAGCTCCTGCTACCATAGCTGTTTGAGGTTCTCAGTCAACTCCCACCAATCTTACCCCATGACACTGTGGAGGCTTGTGTCATTCCCAAGGACAGCTGGTTTACGCATATGCAGAGGAGGCAGCTACCCACAAAGGGATGTGGGAAAGCTCTACCAAATGAAAATAATAAAGAAAGAAAAGAAAGAAAGAAGGAAAGAAAGAAAGAATAAAAAAAAAAGAAATCTGCCTTAACCTCCACTCAAGGAGTAAATCACTGCTCCCATAGACATTAAATTCTTTCTGTTAGTGTAATTTATTTATTTTTAAATCTAGAGGCTACAAATGATTCTATAAGATAGCATGAAATAAATCTTATCAGAAAACAATCTTTTTCTCAGTTACTTAAGCAAACTCTTAAGGGGTGTAATGCACTATGTAGGATTGCCCTTCCTTCCTCAGAGTATGAAGAGGAAGCTAGAACCCAGGGAGGAAGGGTCTCCACTAGAATAGACTACCTGCCCCCCATGTGTTCCCACCCTGCCCTCACCACCTGGCCTCTCTGAGGCTCCAGGTGTTGTCTATATGCTGGCTCCAGTTGATCTCCAGTAGTTTCCGAAAGGTTTCACAGAGCAACTTTCTGGACTGGGAGGAAAACAGTACATCCTTTAATTAATGATGTCAGTTAAGGTACAAGAGAAGATGATGCACTATGAATTTCCTAACCTTGCTCTAGTCACTTTACTTAGTCTATTTATTCTAATATGATCATGTAGTCATTGTCCATCCTAGAAATAAGGCAGTAAACAGAAAAACATATTAGACTCTCCCACTAGATACATTATTTAATTTTCTATGACTAAATTTTCATCTACATCATAGGAATAATGCTTATTTGAATAGATTTTTCAAAACTCCAATATATGCATAAGTCCTACCACATAACTACAGGTCCAATTAAAATGCATTTGTTTTCTTTCTTCTTCTTCTTTTTTCTTATGTGGTTCTTAAATGCATGGGTATTACCCAAACCAATTTTACGAGTTCAGCAGTGTAGAATTTCCTTCATGTGCGCTTCTAGGGTACTAAAGTTCAAGCTTCAGGGCTCTGTTTATTGAATGGCAGGGCACCTTCGGCTTTCTTTCCTGCCAAAACCTTGAACTTGGGCATGTGAGGCAGGGGGAGGATTTGTGCAGTCTTGCATGGACGTCTACCATGCCTCAGATGAACAATGTTTTAATTATGGCCTTTCAGTCTCAACTGCACCTGCCCATTTCATTATCAGAAGGAAAAATCTCTCTTTTCTTCCTTGCTTCACTGTTATACTTTAGAACCATGATTGTTTTGCTGAAATAGATATTGACCAGAGAAGGGCAAACCTCAAAGGGTTTGGATTAAGTTCTCTTTCTGATAAACACGATGGAGTTTGAATGCTCCAGGGAATCTTATTTAAATGATCTGAACCTTTGAGGCCTATGAAAACTGGAAGAAAAATTTCTTTCTTGCCATTTTCTTTGGTTTTCTGTCCTTGGAGGAATCTAAGCTGCAAGAATGTGTCAAGGCAAGTTTTTTAGTTGCGATAATTTGATAGGATATTTTGAGATCCTAGAAAGACAATACCGGTGTGCATGCAAAATATGAATAATAAACTGATCCTTAGAGTATCAGGGCTTCTTAATCTCTTTTATCTTTTGGACTGTCAAACTGACAGCCTTGTGAGGTCCATCATCTCTTTTTTCTAAGCAATGTCTTTAGTGAATGCATTAAAATACAGAGAATTTACAAGAACTCAATTAGGGCCAGCAAGATTCTCAGCACACTAAGTGCCTTCCTAGGCAAGTGCTGACAACAGGGTTCGATCCCCAGCACCACAGGCCAACCTGGACACACTGAGCCAGCCATGGAGATCTGCTATGCTGTAGCATGCCTGTAACCCCAACACTGGAGAGGTACTATGGGGGTACTATGATTCTGAGCTGCACAGTGAGACCCTATACCAAATACACACACACACAAAGAAAAAAAAAAAAACAACTCAATTATATTGAAATACAGTTTTCTCTGAAAACAAATTAGTTTCTCTTAGAACATAGAAAGTCATGGCCCAGCAAAATAGCTCAGTGGACTAAAGTGCCTGCAAACAGGCGCAGGGGCTAGGGGTTTGATCCCTGGGCCTGCCATGCCAGCCCCACCCCTGGGGCACACTGAGAGGGTGATTGAGACTGGGCGTGGGCATGCACACCTGTAATCCCAGCTGTTGGGAGGCTGTAAACAGGTGGATCACTACGATTCTGACCTAGTAGAGAGACCCTGAACACCCTGTAGGCCCTTCCCTAAAATACAAAAACAAAACAAGAAAACAAACAAAAAAACAAAGAAAACGAATGTCTCCTGCTTCTTAATTATTAAAAAATATATGCTCATTATTTATTAAAGGTATAAAATTTAGAATCATAATAAAAGTGTGTAAAAATTAAAGATCATCTATAGTTTCAAATATGAAAGAATCTTGGAACATGCACTCATCACAGAAACATAACTAGGTTACAAAACAATTACTTGCTTTCTTTCAACATGCAAAACACAAGAAAAGTAGAGTGAATGGTGACTGCAACCTCTGGGACCTCTCAGTCAACACCTAGTTCTGGAGTTTTTGAGTTGAATGGGACTGAAGAGCTGAGCTAATCAGGATACCAGACCCAGTTTGACTGGCAGATTCATCTAGGATTTTTTTTTTAATTTAAATCTTTTGGTTCTACTCTAGGCCTTCTGACCAAGACTTCCTAGAGATAAGATTGGAGAATCTATACTGGAAAGGCTGTTAGGGACATCTGATTACTAACAAGTTTTAAGAACCATTGATAATTCACCATGCCCCTCATTACAAAATTTCCAGTGATTTGTAAAAAAAAATATATATATATGTATATATATATATATATATATATATATATATATATATATATATATATATATATATTTCTTTCAAAGCATGCAGGTTTATAGATTCAGCTTAAATGCCCCAACTCAGACTGGTCCAAACTGCCACCATCGTGGCCTATGACCATAACAGAAAAGCACAAGTTGTAATTCATGTTCTAAAGTATTGATCTCTGTGTCATCAACAGACAGCTAATTTCTGTTTCCTGTGCCCAAAGAACAGGGTTGTGTGAGAGGCAGGAGGGTGCTGGCTGGCTCCAGCATGTTGCTGGACAGAGTGAGAGCTATATTTGGGGGGGGGGCTGGAGTGGGGGTCTGATTCTTGCAGTGACTCTGGATCTGTATCATGGGCTTTTTCATCCTCATGAAGTCTACGTGCTGTGTTTTATTCATTAGCACCTACAAGGGACTAATTGCCATCAGGCATGTAGGTGGAATTCCTGGCAGGGAGCAAGAAATGGAATAGGTTTGATGACAACCAATGATCTGCCAAAGCCCTGTCAGAAGGAGAACAGAGTCTTGCTGTCACTCATCCACCCCTTTAAATTCAAATGAAGATGCTTCTGGGTGGGGAGGGGGAAGGGTCTGGCACGTGTCCAACTTTGCATTGAAGACATTGTACATTTTTACTGTATATGTGAAAGTCCCTGCTCCTGGTGGTGCTATTTCTAAAATGTGGGAAAAGAGAGAGAGAGAAAAAGAAAAGAAAGGTAGGTTAGGCCAGCTGCACTTGTTACTTCCTGTTATATCAATGACTGGAAGTGACTTGGGAATTCACCTAAGGGCATCAAGGGACTCACTTCTCAAACTGCACTGTCTCCTATGATTTATGAACAAATTGCCATGGGGCAGTGGAGGATAGGGCTCTTCATGTTTTTTGAGTTCGCTATGCTCCAAAAAGACAAAGGCTCTAGTGGGACATTCAGAGGTCACAGTCCTGAAAACTAAACCAAGATTCTCCAGGAAGGAAGCATTTCAAGCTATCAGCAAAGCCACTGATCCAAATTTCAGTTTTGCATGAATCAGTGATCTCACGAAGTCAGACACAGGAGGCATGGGCTGCGGGGCTGTGCAATCACATCCCCCCAAGGATAGCGGGTAGCAGCATGAGTGGGTAGCTGTGCTTGTGTGTTTAAATCAGATCTGGTTATCCCTGACACATGCCAAGCTTGCTCTGAGGTCTCCCAAGGAATAATCTTTCTCAGCTCAAGTAAAACTCAGGCTTTTCCACAAGGGATAGCCCTGATTTTCTGCTCATTTTTGTAGCCCATTCTCTTCCTCCCTGCTATTTTCTGCTTCAGGGAGGAGTAAGCCAGTTCCAACCTCTGCAGTGCAGATCAACTGTTATTCCATAAAGCAGAAGTGTGACTCAGCTATCTCATGCTGACTTACTGGAGGGAGCTGTAAAGTCGCTGGTCACCAGTGCATTCAGCAGAATGGTAGCAAACAATCTTGGGTCATTGTACCATAGAAGAGGAGTACAATGAGATGACTCCAAAGAAGTCTTGAAGTTGATAAGTCAATACTTATTTACAATTGAAAGCCTATATAGCATCGTAAGGTTTCCACTCCCCGCAAATGTGTTTTAAAAAGTTTATCTTGAAGTACTTGACTATTTATTTCACAAGAGCTTTATTTTGTTTTTCTATGCTTGGAATGACTACATTTTCTTAAGATGACTACAAATGTTATGCCAGTGACATTTGTAGGTGGAATCAAAACAGCATTAATTAGTTTTATTGAAGAGTTCCCTGACTTTAGCCTGTCTGTCAGTAACAAAGACACAGTATATTTGCCTTAGCTGTCATGAGTAACTGCTTCTTCGTGGTTCAACATGTTACCTTAAAGTACCTCTACCTGGAAGCAAAGGCATTTATCAGACACAGAGTCTATATGGGAAACATTTTACTGGTATAAAGGGTGCTTAACAGGCACATTTGTCCTTTCTTTCTGTTGGATAGTATTCTTATCCAGTCCCCAGATGATGCCTATAAGCTTTGCATTAACTTTATTACACTAATCAATTAGAGTTTACACATTTGGGACACTTAAATATCATATATTAATGAAATTTATAAAAACCCAAAATGGAGGTAGATAGAGGACAAAGAAAAATTCAGGTCTGAACAACTAAGGAAAGGAAGTTGTTTCTCTGTATTTCATTCTGTATCCTGGTATTTAGAAAAGAACACAGCTGGTTCTTGCTGCATTGCCTGCAGCAAGAACATATATATATATATATGCATGATCTACAGTGCTGTGAAACAGGAGGAAGATGGTGGAGGGGGAAAGAGAATACATATGAAAGAGCAGAGAGGAACTGCATAGATTACAAAATTATACCAACTGGCCACAGATAGGGCACATCTGAGAGACTGTGGGAATGGAAGACATGCGCATGTATGAGGTGCCACAAAATTCCTCTCTTTGAACGTTTTCTCTTAATCCGTTTCTACTGAGTGGAGGAGAAATTCCTCAAATTTTCAAATTGATGAATGGTGGGTTGGAGCCCAAGCAAAGCCCCCATACCTCACAATGAGGTGCATGGACTGATAATACTGCAAAATATTAAAGGAACTGCTCCTAAAATTAGTAAGGAGGAAGAACATAGCTAAGTAGAAAATTCATTGTGAAAGTTAGGATAAGATGTGCTCAAAGAAAGCAAAAGAAGGGTGGCAAGAAACTTGCGATCCAGGCTCAGTGTTGAAGTGGGGCTACCCCAGGCAAACAAGATGGTGAGAAGCCATGAGCCATGGCACGCAGATAGGTGAACAGGTGCCTGGACATCAGGAACTTGTGAATAATCTGGTGTCACTTGTGTACTGCTGGGTTCTCAGACATCTGTCTCCAAATACTCGTGGAATAGGGTACAATATTTTATATGAAATTTAAGATGGGTATTGAAAGACCTTGGAGTTAATTGGAGTGTTTTATTCGTTTTGAAAATGAGCACCTTGGGCTGGGGAGATAGCTTGGGAATCTTGCCTGCCTGACAAGCAGAAGGACCAGGATTCAATCCCTGGTAACCCAGGCTGTGTCAGCCTCAGTGCCAGCCACCAAAACTGGGCATAGTGTCACATGCCTGTAATCACAGAGCTGGGGAGGCTGAGACAGAAGGATCAGTATGAGTGCAAGCTGTGTCGTGAGACCCTGTACCAAATAAAAATTAAAAATAGATAAATAAATAAATAAAATTAACACCTGGAATTCTTTTCCAAACCTGTATCTATTCATAAACAATGTTTTAAAATTGTCCAGCATTTAAATGATTAACATTTTCTTCAGGAAATTTTGAAACCTCAGGAAGATTTATAAAGTTTGTACTGTGGCTTTCCATGTGCCCTGCTTAGCCCCTAAGTTCTTTGTGCACCGTGGCTACCTGATAAACCATCTCTGAGTTTATGGCATTCTGTCTCATTTGAGAAATGCGGGACTTGATCACGTAAGTGTGGTTATATGGTGCATCGACAGCCTCTTTCTATGGGGGCTGAAAATAAGAGCTGAGCTGGGTTTAAGAATCATTCAGATCAATGTTATAGAATCAAGTCCAGATTTTAATTAAGCTAGCAAAGTAATCTTTTCCTATAATGTGTGTTCTGGGATACAATCAATGTAAAGGACTTGGTTGCAGTAAAAATAAAAAGAAGGTTATTTAACTGACACTTTCCCATTTCTCCACTGGGCGCTAACTTTCTCCTTACTGATCTCTTTGTTGCTTATATCCATGCAGCCACATCTGATTCATGGATGCGAAATTCTTCCTTGATCCACACTCCAGGTAGAGTTGCATTGCTTGATGATGGGCACGTGGGAAAAATGAGCAAATTTGCTTTGAGAAATGAGAAATTCTATGTGGCTTGCAAAATTGTTTGCCTGGATCAAATTAGTGTCTGTAGCAAGAGAGATAAATACAATTTTGACTTTCAGCCTGTCAATTATGATGCAAAACTTTGATATGAAATTCATTTCTGCCAAATTCACTCATAACTGCTAAATCTGGTTCAGTCCAATTTGGTTCGGTCCCCCCGCTTGCTTGAACTGTTGCCAAGGCTAGCCTCACCCCTAGGTCACTGGGAAGGCTCTCTGCCCCCTCTGCCACCTTCAGCGATGCCTGAAATACTTTAAGTAGGAGACCAATCAATCAATTTTGCCTCCACAATATGAGTAACACCTAGACATAAATTCATACAAAGAGATGCAAACTGAAATCAGACATTTCCTAAGGCAGCACGTATGGGACAATGAGAGGGAGGAGATCACATTGGGGTGCTCAAGGCCAGAAGGAATGCCAGCTGTACAAAGTCTCAGAGAAAGCAAAAAAAAATTACAATAGCAAAGCCAAGTGACATCTATGCCAGTTTACCTAAGGCTTGTGTTAATGAAACTACAACTTAGTCAATGACCTCATGATTAAAGAACTTGTTCAGAGAGCTGGTACCTTATGCTGTTAAAGACATTAAAGTCACAATCAAATATAAATTTCATAAAAATTCTAAACTGTCTCCAACAAATTAGCTGCAAACACCTAGAAACAACTTTAAGTCTATCCCAAGGAACTATAAATAAGAGACACAACAAAGCAATAAAATCTTAAATATAAATCATCTTTCAGAGTTCAACTGAGATTGCTTACCGCAGGATTCACAAGTGAAAGAAACTTTAAAGATTTCCCTGAAATGTTAGTAATAATGAAAAAGATTGTACTTTCTATGTTCATACAAGTGAGCAAAAATGACAGGCCCAGTGATTCTTATGAAGTGGTAAGTAATTTGGTTATGGGATAGCCAATCTGTGATAACAAATCAGTGAAGAAACAAAAATGCTTTCTACATTCTACAATACAAGTTCAATATTATCAACCAAAGCAGCATTACTCTATTTCCTGATGTGCCTTTACGTTTAAGGCCATCAGTGATCATAAGGGAAAAAGACCTAGAAGTAAACAAGATACTTGTTGGAGGGAGAGTAATGGTCAGATCAGTAGCAGTCCTCAGGACATTACTAGCTTGCCTTGTCTTGCCCTTGAATTGTTTAGGCTGCTATTTGCTATTGTGTACATCCTTGAAGGAAGCATCCACCACTTGTATGGTCTTTCAGAGGCCTCACAACTGAATTTCTGGGATTTTCTTAGCCCTGCTTATTATCAAGCAGCCTAGCATGTATTTTGTGATGCAGACATTATTTCTGAAATCTGGTTTTAGTTGGCAGTTGATACACATTGTCACTACTTCTGTTACACCTTTCTTTCTTGTACATGTCAACCATTGGGTTTTGTTTTGGTTCCCTTGTTTCTAGATGACTCTCCATCTATGCTGTGCCTTTGCAAATTATTTCTGTTCCATCCAAAAGGGGTAATAAAAAAGCACACAGATACTCTCAACTATATGTCAGCTGAAAAATGGAGAGGGCACAGAAGGAGAAGGAGAATTCTTTTTCATATTCTCTTTTAACACTGAAAATAGAGACAATTTCAAATAAATGAAGTCTTTCCAAAATAAATCCAAAGATTCTTAAAGAAGAAATGAGTTTATTAGGTCAAAATATTCTAAATGACATAGTTCTTAATGGTACATTTTCTGACTTAAAGGGGATAACAAAGCTGTCAATACTTTGATTTGTACCTTTTATGTTTTTTCCATAGGTAATGTGATTACTAAATACATAAATCTCGTGAGTTCATGAGAATTAACTGGTGATGGGCTGCCAAATAGCTCAGCAGATTAAAGTGCCTGAAAGAAGGCGAAGGGTCGGGGGTTCTACCACTGCTCTTGCTGTGCTGGTCCCACCCCTGGGGCAGAAGGAGACAGCAATTGAGACTAGGCATGGTGATGCATGCTTCTAATCCCAGGAGGGGATTAGAAGGGAGGCTTATCACAGGCAGATCACTAGGAGTCTGATCTAGTACTGAGACCCTGAATGCTCTGTAGACCCTTGGCTAAAATACAAAAAAGAAAAAGAATTAATTGGTGAATAAAAATGGGTATTTCACTTACCTAATATTATATGGTTTGCATCTTAAATGTTCCCAGAGGCCTATAGGCTGAAGGCTTGGTGGACAGCCTGTGGTGCGACTTGGGAGGTGATAGAAATTTTTTTTTTTTATTTTACTTTTGTTTTATTGAAGAACAAATATTGATGAGACAGTTTAAAGATACCTTGACAAGATGGATTTGATAAATTAATACACTGCAAACTGTTTTCATAATGTTTTGGTATCATAAAAGGTGTATACATGATATTATACTTACAGACATTATTATACCATATGTCTCTTATCAGTAAATTGAGACTGTAGCTGTTTGCGTATCTTATTTTTTATGCCTGAATTATATCAAAGATTCAATGATTAATACTTTCTACCTTGCTATTTTCCTAGTGGTTGTCCATAGTACTAGAAGCTGACATAATATCCTGTCCAACCACCATTAGTGCAAATCTTGCCCCTCATAGAATTAGGTAGAAGCACAGCGTTATCAATCCCAACTGTACTGTCTATACACACACATCATGATTCTTCCATTCTATACCCCTTCCTTG
Organism: Ctenomys sociabilis; assembly: GCA_004027165.1. Classification (NCBI taxonomy): domain Eukaryota; kingdom Metazoa; phylum Chordata; class Mammalia; order Rodentia; family Ctenomyidae; genus Ctenomys; species Ctenomys sociabilis. The sequence continues at coordinate 16,140 of PVKA01030144.1, forward strand.
CTCTACCCCTGTCAGAGATGGGCACTCCATTATCATCCAACTAACTTAGGTGCTTGAACTCGACAACACAATCCAACACAGTCCAGCATTCCACAACAATAGTGAGTTATCCAAAGAAGTTGTTGACCATAGCCATTTACAGCTCAACTTAGAGCTCAACAACTGCGATGTATACTTCATTTTTATACTTTTCTGCTGGATGGTTAAGACCTAGATAGAGCAAGACTTATACACCAACACATGTACTTTATATTTCTTATCAGGTCAGTGAAGTCCCCTCAGGGTTTTGGTGATAGAAATCTGAAGAGATGGGGATCAGTGGCAAGACACCCAATCACTGGATCATGCCCTTGACAGGGGACTCAGCTACTTCTCCTCTCTGTTTCCTGGCTTCTGTGAGGTGAGCAGTTTCTCCCATCACACATATCTTGACAGAATGTCTTATCTCAGCGTAGTACCACGGCAACCAAACCAAACAAACACAGACAGAAACCTCTAAAACCATGAACCAAATAACCCTTTTTTCTTTATACATTGATTTTCTTAAGTATTTTTCCACAACATTGGGATACTAACTGATCTGCTGTTGCCACTATAATCCACCTTAGTCCCCATATTTTTAAATTCATTGACACATGTTTTTTGTGATGCTAGAGAGAGAGAGAGAGAGAGAGAGAGAGAGAGAGAGAGAGAGAGAGTATGTGTGTGTGTGTGTGTGTACAGAGTTAAGCCCATCCATTCTGGTGACACACTAACATCTTTCTTCTGGCTCTACCATCCTTATCTGTAGAAGTTGAGAAATCAAGGCCTCCAACATGAAGATTTGGATGCAAAGTAACAGTACAGAATTATCAAGTGGAGGCTAAAAAGAGTGCAGAGGTGTTAGGGTTATAATTGTCCACACTTTAGATTAATATTGATTTGGGGTCTAATTCCAGAGACCTAAACTGTTAAATATAATCCACAATGAGTAAGACAATAACAGCCATTTTAGATGCACTTCAGATTAAGCATTAATATTTTGCAAAAATAATATTTCATTTCTGCTTCAGGTATAAAAGATACTGTTTTATTTTACAACAATGACCTCCTAAGTATGATTACTAAATACATAAATCTCATGAGTTTACAAGACTGGTTTTCATACAAAGGCCAACCTTGTCTAGGAATATAATAGCTGTTTCAGTCTTTCAGGTGTCTGAGGCAATTAAAGTAAAACACCATGTTTGAATTTGCTAATGCTGTTTATTTCCCTGATGTTGTCATTTCATCATGGTTACTGGGAGGGGCCAACAATGTACTTTTTAAAACTAAAAAGTAATTTTTAGTTTTAGTGAAAGGAGATGAGGAAATGTCTGAGGGTATCGATGAGGTTAACGAGATGGGACGATGCCTGGTTTCAGGCCACAAAACAAGGCAGAGAAAGCAATGCTGTATTTCATTTCTGATAGGCCTCTGTGAACAGCTCACTTTTCTAGATTGTTGTTGATTATAAAGCAGCAGTGAAGCTTGCCAGACTTATCATATATCTGGGTACTTGCACACACAAGCCCAAAGATACAAACCGCGTAACACCACTGTAACATCTGCCTGTACATTCAGATACTTAGATTAAAAGTCATAGCCAGGAAAATTTGAACTATCCAATGATACTTCAGTTATGGATTTTAAATAAAACATCAAGAACCAATATGGTTTCTTATTTTCAAAACAGTCATGCATGGACAAAGAAACAGAAAATGAAACCGTTTCAAGACAGTTTATTTTAAAAAAAAGTGTTAGATATGTTCTTCTTTGCATAACAACTCTGATTTCAGGTGACAGGATGGTCCAATGACCTTAGTTATATACTTGAACAAGTTTGTTGTGCCATTAGCTTCCTGATACTTTATTTTATTATATATATATATATATATATATATATATATATATATATATATATATATATATATATATATTTTTTTTTTTTTTTTTTTTTTTTTTTTTTTTTTTTTTCCCCAGAACTGGGGATTGAACTCAGGCCCTTGACCTTGCCAGGGAAATGCTTGTTCTACTGAGCCATCTTGCTGGCCTACTTTTACTTACTATTGAAACAATACATTTTATTTTAACCAAGAAGGATCAAATCCAAGGCCTTTACACTGAGATCAAGACCTGTTTTATTTTTCATTTTGATAGAGTCTTAACCAAATGGTTCGTACTAGGCTCAAATTTGTGAACATTTGGCCTCAACTTCCCACAGTGCTGAGATTAGAGCCCATACTGCCAAGCCCAACATTAAGAAAATGCTTTCTTACGGCTTAATGTATATACAAGAGATTATTCTAAGCCCTTTTAAAATATCAACTAATTCCATCTTGTGAGAATCCTGGGTAACATGTCACATTAATGTCCTTATGTACCAGGTGGGCCAGCTGAGCCACAGACAAATGTTTCCCCAGACATGTTTTGAATTCAGCAATCTGGCTATTGATTCTGTACTTAATCACTAATTATGTCACCTTATTAATTTCTACTCACACAGTATATAGCTACACCATTGTTGCCCAAAACCTCATCATCCTGGTCTAGGTAGGTCACAGGAGGGGTCAGGACTCAATCACAGGGTGTGCTCAGGCCAGTGCTCTACACAACAGACTAGGCAGCTTCTGGCTTTAGGTCCCTTCTCCAGGCTATGATCCTCCTCTTTCATCACAAAATACGTCTTTGTCGTGCATTTTGTTTGGGGCAGGGCATGCAAAATGGAAAGTGATTTTCTTTCCTGTTAATGAATTGCATATTGATCTATCAGAAAGTAACCCTAACCTTAATCATATCGAAACTCAAAATAGAAAGAGATAGCCAGCATGAGACACACCTGAAATCTCCGAACTCTGGAGGGTGGAAGCTGTTGGACTGTGAATCTGAACACTGCCTGGCAACTCGGTGAGATCCTGACACAAAACAAAAGTGAAAAGGAACACAGTTCAGGGCCAAGGCCCTGGGTGCCCTCCCCACTGCCCCCATCACACACATGGAGACACAGAGGAGGAGGAGGAGGAGTGATTCTCTCAACCTATCAGCTTCGTAAAGGTCATTTGGTCCCTCTGTGAATTATGCCCAGCTTTTGCCAGCAAGCAGTGGTGTATGAAAGGGACACTGAGAAAGACGGCATTTGTCTAGCTCCGAATTCTGAGATGCTATGTGTTGTCCTACAGATATGCACAACAATTTACTTTATTTTTATTTAGAAAGGCCACTCAAGCGCTCCAACTTAGAGTGAGCATTACTTAGCAAATTGTTTTCAGTTTAAATCAGTCAATGATACAAATTTAAAATTGGCTTTACTAGATAACTCCTCCTATTCCAAACATGCAAAACTGAAAAAGAAATATCATTTAGTAATCTTAGAATTTCCTTATATTTCCACAGACATTTGTTCCTGGGCAATTAGAAAACAAATTCTCTCTGTTTTAAATATTTCTCTAGTATTATCTATTTCTTATCAACATGGATATCACTTACTAAACCTTGGAGAATTCTTTTGGGATGATAAAATAACAAAAATAATGGATGTGATTTGGGATATTTTGATTTTGAAGTGTATTTAGCTTTAAGACATTTTAAAATGTTGGCACTGAACTCATAACATTAAGCAAGTTAGGGATATAAAAATTTGAATCATTTTCATGTGTTTAAGTTGAAAAGTTCACCAGAAAAAAAGTCATTTACTGTACTATTATGAATGGTCTTATGTGTTAATGAAAACATAATTACTTTATTAACAAGATTCATGAGGGATCCCCTATTTTCAGGAGTCTGAGCTTATATGTATATTTTAGAAAGATACCTGACGGTAACCAAAGAATACAAAGGAAGTACACAGGGATATGAAAAGAGACATTAAAGATTAGGAGCAGAATTATGGAGATGGAAATTAATGCACAGGAGAGGCAAGAACAAAGAGAGAAATAGCATGCCATTTATAAGAAAAAGGAAACAATCTTTTGATATTAATGTGAGAAACATTGCTGAATTATTTAGGTTATTTTAGAAAGGAAAGATAGGCAAGTTGGGGTAACAGCATGATCCTAGATGGAATTTGAAGAAATAGGGATTTGTATAACCATGATTATGGCTCTAATATTTACTGTTAAGTGGTAGTGTTAACAGTGTAGTAGATTTTAGGCTTGTGGTTATTCTCTTTGTTTGCTTTCTTTGTGGAAATAGTTGGGTTTTATAGTGAAGACACGGAAGGTATATCAGGGAGATTCCATACATCAAAATGAACCACAAAATCCAAGCTCTTTCTGCATATGGTTGAGAGTTTGAGTCACTTTCACATTTGTACTTCAAAAGACAGGTTTCTTTGTAATATTTCAGCTTCTTGAATTTTGGGGTAGCTGAACTGTTGGTGTAAGTAAGAAGATGGCAAGGTCAGGGCTGGGGAGAAGGCTCAGTGGAATAAGCACTTTTCTGGCAAGCTCAGGGGCTTGAGTTCAATCCCCGGTTCTGCCAAAAAAAAGGAAGGCAAAATATATACTCTCATACAATAAGAACTCTTCAGTTAAACTTGCCAAGCTAACTACACAAATATGAATTACAGAAATATAAATCTGGTACTAAACATTGATTCTCTGAGAAAATATAAGTTTATTCTATCTATCTGTCTATCTCTCTATCATCTATCTATCTATCTATCTATCATCTATCTATCTATCTATCTATCTATCATCTATCTATCTATCTATCTATCTATCTATCTATCTATCTATCATCTATCTATCTATCTATCTATCATCTATCTATCATCTATCTATCATATATCTATTTTTTGTGGCCTGCTCAGCCCACTCTGTGGCATGGCATGTGGGGCCAGAGATTGAACCCCATGTGCCTTTGCCTAAGCAGGTGCTTTAGACCCCTGAGCTATCTCACCAGCCCCAAACACAAATTTAAATGTCCAAACAGTGTCTGCTGTCAGCACACAATAAACCGTGGTTTCCTCTCACAAAACCTCATCCTGTACCATAACATTGTTAAGCTATCAGGGCACCCAAGCCAGTCACAGTGCTTCACCCAGGGGTACAGAGGTGGGTGGAAGACACATGCTCTATTGAGAGGACCAGCAATTTTCTCATACAATTAAAAAGAAGTACAACAAGAAGACAGACCTGCACGTGGCCGAACATCCCCGAGAAAAGTATAATGTTCCTTGCATGGCTTCCCTTTATCTTCCCAAGACCTTGCCTTTCACTAACAGCATGCAAGAGGTGATGTTTAAGGCTTCTGCAGTGTTGGATGCTAGGAGTCTATGGAGGAGGATATTTTGGGGGAAGTTCTGTATATGTCAAAACTAGCACAACCCTAGACAATAAAGGATTGTAGTATTCTGTTGGCTTCTTTCAAGTCTCTTGTGGATTGTATTGTGTTGATATTATTATCACCATTTAGTAAATCAGGATGGAGGAGCACAGACTATACAACTAGTCAGAATTTAAAACCCTATCTGCTTGAGTCCAAAGCTCTCATTTTTTTCAGTACCTAGCTTAATCTTTCAAGGTGAAATTACATTTTAATTGTGCAAGACAGGGTCTGCTTTGTTAAATCTGCCTTAAGACAAATATGTACATACACTTATGTCATTACACACACGCATACACACACACACACACACACACACACACACACACACACACACAGAATTACAGATTATTGGAGAAATCCTAATTAAAACCACAATGAGATATTACCAGAAACCTAGAATGACAAATTAAACCAAACAAACATACATAAACACACTGTACATGTGCACAGAAACAGACCCTGACAATATGAAGTTCTGGGAAGATTTTGTGTCACTGAAATACTCATACATTGCTGATAGGAGTGATAAGAGTCAACCATGTTGGAAAAGTTTGGAAATGTATTACCATGTAAAACATGGGAGTATATAATTCATGAAATCCTTCCCTTATGCCTTACAGAAGGTAAATAAAAACACTATCAGCTCAATGACCTGTATGTGAATACTTATAACTTGTTTTGTAATGACCTAAAATTAGAAATAACCTTAAAATTCATCTGCCAGTGAATGAATAAGTAATGCTACTTATACAAAAAAGATGATCCCTTAAAGTAATAAGAAAGCAAAGCAAACTACTACAAATGACTGATGCCTACTAATGTTAACAATATAGAACAGTGTCAAAAAGTGTTACACTTAATAAACCAGACATAAGATGTTCCATATTAAACACAGTCCTTATTATATTATTCATTTATATGACTTTCTAGACAAGGCAAAACTATAGGGGTAAAAATATCAGATCAAAGAGAGATTTCAGTTGACTCACAAGGAACCCTAAAAAATACCACAGAGCGATGGAAATATTCTATGTCTTTATTTTATTGGTTCCTCCCTGAGTGTTCATGTTTGTAAAAGCATGTATATGTAACCATAAAATAAAAAGGATAAATTTTGGTTTATGTAAGGCATACATTATATGAAAATGCACAGGCATATAAAAGGGTGAATTTTCCCATATGTAATTTTATTTAATGTCCCTTATGCTCACATATACCCATAATGTTCTTTTCTACAGAACTGTATTTTAATATAAAACAATGTTTATGTTTAATCACTTTGAATAATTCTTGCTTTGCCCTTTTGGTGAATCCCACCCACAAGGTACCATCTTTTATGGAAGATTTTGTAATGTGAGCAAGAAAACCAGAAGACAATAAGTTAGTAATTTTTTCCCATCTACCATCACCCTGTCACAGATGTGGACATAATGTGAGTGTGAAAGGATTTGAGCCTCTTACTGAGATTAATAGAATCCCAGATGGTGGACTCCTGAAGAACTAACAGCTTCATCTGAAATTCAGTAGAAAATAATTGTGTTAGAGGCATATGAAATGCTGTAAAGGCTAAAACTTGTAACTAAGTCCTCCTGCCCTTTGTCATGGCTTGATAGCCTCAGGGGTTCTGAGAGCAGGGACTGGAGAATAAAGATTTATGCCACAAATTAAACTCCTAAAACCTCAGGGGCATTTTGTGAGTCCCTTAACCACATGTAACTGTACTGCTGCAAGACAGCATTCTGAATGTGAAGTGGTACTGGGTTGTAGAACAGCGAGTATTTAATTGAAGTAAAACCTTGTAAATATAAAAATAAAATTTTAAAAGTTGTTTTGAAATTTTTAGTTCAAAATTTACTTCATATCTGATGTCTGAACATGCTTGGAGCCATCACCAACATTATGTTTTTTTCTTAAGTAGTAAAGCATAATTTTTAAATCACTGAACATGTCCAAGGATAGCTATGCTTTTCATCTGTAAAAAAAAATGCAAAACTTTTATTCGAAGAATTTTAACTTGGTGTACCTAGTATTCATTTTCTAAGTCAGCTAAGATTTTTGAAGTTAAAAGGCATAAATAATGAATTACAATGAGCCATTTTAAAATGAAGAACAGGACAAAGACAGAAATTCTGTCTCAAATATCTTCAGTCATGTTGTAATACTACATATTATTGAACAATATATGCATTTTCAATTCCTTATAATATTCTCCTCTGCTCACAAGTGGTTCAGCAAGGGCAGTATGCTAACAGGGTGGAAGACTTATTTCCAGTCCATTTGAAAGAGGAAAAAACATGAAGGGGGAATGAAAGGAAGGGACAGGGTTACCACAGAGTGCTACATAGTTTGAAAGTTTGCAACAATATGCAAACAGCTTTCTTTTCCTCCATTAGCAGGAACAAGATTTGAAAATAACCTTTACTGGAATATTTATCTAATTTCTCTTCCCTTGACTCAAGCCAAATTCTAATCACAGCAGATAGTTGGTTCTTTAAAGGATGTAGTTTCAGCTGCTTAGCAAATGAATCATTCAGTTGTATGCATACATATTTATGTTCCTTTTGGCTACATGTAAGCAAACAAAATGAAATGGCACAACAAAACACAGAGAAGAATGTAAAAAATTCTAATATAATTCATCCCTAACTTTCTAACTTTAATGCATACTAGAAGCTAAATTCATATACATGGTTATAGGAAAGAGTCAAAACATATCTTTAAGTGAGGTGTGTTACAAAAAGATTTGGAGAGAATATATGCAATTAGTTTCTTAGAGTCATCCTGTTCATTGTTCAGCCTCCTTAAACCTGAAGTGTAATTTTCCTTTTAGTTGTTTTCATTTCTTCAATTTTTTGTGCGTCTATTTTATTATGTAGATTCAGGATAATGATTCACAAGTAACAAGTGCTTTGTGACATATATTGGTATTCAGTGGCATTTTTTTTTGTCCATTTTGACCCAATGTTTATTGTCCTTTTAAAACATGTCATCTTTTTTGGTTTAGAAACTATTTATGATTAGTTCTCCAACAATAACTCCAAAGCTTGTAAAATAAAATCAGTCTTCTTTCTTTATAAACCCTTGGCAACTGTGGCCCTTCACCCACCTACCCAGGTTGGCTAGGAGGGTTCAGGCAACATGGAGTGAAGTGCAGATGAGTTAGTGCAAAGGGTAGGAGCAGTGCCGTGGTTCACACCCCAAAGGGTTCCTGCACTAGCCCAAACTATAACAGAAATGGTACAGGCCCAAGACCAAGGCCAAGTTCCCTGTTGGTAATTCACTGTCTGCCTCCCAAATGAAAATTATTTTATCACTTTTGCATTTTGTGCAACAAATCTTCTTGTCCAGAGTCAGATTGATAGCTGAAATGTTCAATTGAGAAATGGGGCAGGCCATGGATGCACACCTGGTCCCTTGAGAGCAAGAGTCTTCTCCTTAGGAACAAAGTTCAGCCAGGCCAGCTTGCTTCACACTAGTCACAGCACTTTAGCCATACAGGTCATTATTATCATCTTCCTTGTACATGCTACCATCTGTGCCACCTCTACTGCCCTGACTAGAGCCAGCTCCACCCTGATTTCCTGAAGGAAATCTGAAGCTACAAAGACTCTGCTGAAGCATCTGAGCAAGCATTTTATATTTTTGAATGCCATTGTCACTGACAGAACAGCGGGCAAAGCGCATGGCTTCTTCAAAGTAATCTCTGCTAATCTCTGGCACTGGATCGTCTTCTACTTCCACAGCTGATGGGTTTTTCTGCCTCTCATGTTCTCATCTTATCTCACTCTTAGTGGATTCATGAATGGTCAGCTTACAAGCAGCTGACAAATCTCTTTCAGGTCAGCTCCTGAGAAGTCATTAGTCATCTTAGCCAAGAATTCCAAATCTACATCCTTGGAAACTGGGGCCTTTCGCAGGTTTGCCTTGAGAATGGCAACATGAGACTTCTCATTGGGAAGTGGGATGTAGATGAGCTAATCAACTACAGGTCTTAGGATGACAGGATCAGTGATGTCAGGCCTGTTGGTAGCACCAATGATGAGCACATTATTTTTTGTGGACATACCATCCAATTCTGTCAGCATCTGGTTGATAACTCAGTGAGCAGCACCACCACCTTCTCTAATGTTACCACCATGAGCCTTAGCAATTGAATTCAACTCATCAAAGAAGAGAACACAGGAAGCAGTTTGCCAGGCCTTGTCAAAGATTTCTGTGACATTGGCCTCAGACTCCCCAGATCACATGCTGAGCAGCTCTGGCCCCTTAATGGAGACGAAACTGGTCTGACATTCACTAGCACGGGCTTTATCCAACAAGGTTTTCCCACAGTTAGGAGGATCATAAAACAGAACTCCCTTGGATGGTGTCATGCCAAACTTGAGGAATTTGGATGCTTCACCAGGTAGTGGACTAGCTCCTGAAGCTCACATTTGACATTCTCCAGGCCCCCAATGTTGCCCCAGGTTACTTGTGGCACTTCTATCCCAGTTTCTCATAGTGTTGATGGGTTGCTTTGACTCAAGGCCCACCAGAAGTCATCCATAGTAACTTCCAGAAAGTTGATGACCTCAGCATCAATGGTCTTATCCTCTAGAGGTCAATAAGATCCATCTTCTTGCAGAGGACCTGCAGAGCAGCTTCTGAACAAAGGGCTGCTAGGTTAGCACCTACATGCCTATGAGTGTCATTGGCTACCTGTTCCAGGTCCACATTGTCTGCCAGTTTCATGCTCTTAGTATGGATCTGAAGAATTTCCAAGTGTCCTGTGGCATAAGGCATTTCAATATCTACCTCCCTGTCAAAGTGACCAAACTACTGCAGGGCTGGGTCAATACTGTTGAGTCTTCTGGTTGCAGAAATCCTTGTTACATGTGTTCTCTGCTTTAAGTCCTCCATGAGTGTCAACAATTGTGACACAGCACATCACTCCACCTGTCCATGAGTTTTCTCTCTTTTGGGAGGGATGGCATCCAGCTCGTCAATGAAGATGATAGCAGGAACATTATTTTCAGCCTCCTCAAAGGCTTTACAAAGGTTACTCTCAGATTCACCAGCCAACTTGCTCATGATCTCAGGATCATTGATCAAGAAGAATGCTCCAGTCTCAATTACCACAGCTCGAGCAATCAGGGTCTTCACTGTTCCAGGATGTCCATAAAGCAGGATTCTCAGGGGAGGCTTCATAACAGTTGCCTTGAAGAGTGCAAGAGGTCTCAGGGGCAGCTATACCATCTTCTTTGTCTGAGTTAACTACTTCCTGCAGCCATCAATGTCCTCATAGCCTATTTCATTCAAGGACTCTTCTTCATCCTCTTTCAGGTCAGCTTCTGAGAAGCCATTAGTCATCTTAGCCAAGAATTCCAAATCTACATCCTTGGAAAGTGGGGCCTTTTGCAGGTTTGCCTTCAGAATGACAACATGATATTTCTCATTGGGAAGTGGGATTACTCCAGACAAAGTGATCCACTGTGAATGAGGGCCTATTTAAGTCCTCCATGAGTGTCAACAATTCACAGTGGATCACTCTGTCTGGAGCAACTGTACAGTAAGGGCTGCATCCCACCCTGGAAAAGGAAAATGTCCCCTTTGTGGATGGGTTGATAAGTTTCCAGAAAGTACAGTTTAAGGTATACCTGCAAGAGATTGCTGGTGATGCCTTCAACTGTATCATCGATGGGCAGCACATGGATGCATTTCCCGTACTTCACATCAAGGGACAGCTGGATGCTGATGGTATCCCCTAGACATACTCGAAGGCTATTCTGAACGATGTACTTCATTCGAATCTTCTCATCAGAACATATATTATCATGAAGCACAATGCACACAGCTTCCTGCCTCTTCTTTCCTTGCAACAACAGTGTCACCTCAGAATAACTGCAGTTCATCCACCTTTGATTGGGACAAGGACACCACACTGTTTTTCTCATTGATGGCTTCATCAATAATTAATCGATTGGGCCTGTTCTTCTGTTTGAGAGTGGCTATGGATAAGTCATTACCCTTTGAACTTTAAGTTTCTGCAGGCTATGTCATTTTGTTTTCATTTTCTTTTCTTTCTTTTTTTTTTAGAAACTTAAGCTCTCAATTCTAACTGAATG
>PVKA01030145.1:0-27588 GCA_004027165.1 Ctenomys sociabilis
GATACACTGTATCATAGAGATATATGTATACCTATGTTTATAGCAGCACAATGTGTGATAGCAAAATCTTGGAAACAACGAAGATGTCCATCACATGAAGAATGGTTGAAAAAGATGTGGTATTTCTATATAATGGAGTATTACTCAGCTATTAAGAATGATAAGTTTGAAGCATTTATACTGAAGTGGATGCCACTTGTAAAAAGAATATCATGTATGCACCTTGTACAACAAAAAATCACTATGAAAACAACATGCAATGTATTAATTATTGAATCTGTCCTACTAATTTGACTTGAAACTGTCTCATTGTTATTTGTTCTTCAATAAAATAAAATAGTCCATGGCAAAAAATAAATTAGAGAGGACAACGGCATGTAAATGAAGGAGAGCTCATTATTAGACTCAAAGATACTAAGTTAGGGTAATGAATAAACATAAATAACGATGATTTAAAATCAGTAAAATGTAAATATAACACCCTATACCTATTTGTGAATTGTAAGAGCAATAGTATATAAAGTAGATACTGAGAAAATGTTGTCTTAACAACTTTGCCCTCTAACATTACCCATTGTCCAACTGTTGATCATTGAAATTTCTCTTATAGTTCAAATGATTTTTATAAACCAATTCCTAACATAGGACATTCTAAATAAATCATTACAGTCCTGTGACCATTGAACAACCAATTTACAAAAGCCATATGATTAACAAAGTCCTAGTCTTGTAAATAATTACTATTCACCTAGGATAGGTAAATATTCGAATAAAATGAAGTATAATTCCCTATGATTTCTATTTTTTCAATTTATATGAGTTAAAGAAGACAATGACCAAAATATCATTCTCCCTTATTTTAAAAATATTTTAATAATGCTTATTCAAGAAATGAATCACTTACTTCCAATACTGTTCACTGGGAAGTTGTCCTGGCTGGTAAACTTCGCTGCCATTGCAGCAGGTAAAATTGTTGGCATCCACCCAGCTCATATTAACATGGATGATCTCATTTCCTAGATCTACATCACAATGAGTGACTAAAAATGACAAAAAGAAATATAGAAATGGTTATGTATTTAGTTTTAAAGGAGTACTTCCTGGAGGAAAAAGATTCAGTGGTAAAATATCTATATAACTTATAATTTGTGAAGGTACACTAAAAATAACTCACAAATATAATAAAATATTGCTATTCAATATCTGAAATAGATTCTATTCTTAAGGTAAGAGTGAGTATAATACTACCTACCCTTTTAAACTGTAATAGTATTTGTAATGATATCAGCTTTAGATTAACAATTTTTTCAGTTGAAGTTTGGGACTCTAAAGATCTTCTCATAGCTGGACTTAACCAATCTAATCTACGCAGTCAAATGGATACTTTAAAATTTCTCAAAACTGTTAAATCTAAAACTTCATCCTCTGATGTGTAACATGGTAACAGCCTACAATACTCACGCTACATTATCACAAAGACTGTCAATATGTTTTTTATTTAGAGAATACTTTATTAGTTTCTGTAATCAAACCCACATAGATAAGGCCTTACATATTTAATAAAGTACATTGCCCCTATACAAATAGAAAAAATTAAGTTTTAACATTTATTGACCAAATGGTTATTAAATTCTATACAATGCCAACTCAACAAGGTAAACTGGGATAACTTTTGCCAAAGTTGATAGCACAATTAAAGTTTCCAAAAATTTAAATTATATATATGCATATTTACATAAAAAGACCAATAATAGCAGTATCTTTTGCATCAATAACAGCAACAGCTTTTCTAGGTTCTGCATAATGACATGGGCAGCAATCACTTTTCTGAAGCATTTCTCTCCTGCCCAAGACTTAGGTCTGAAAGACATTCTCCTCACCATGGTTCAGCATTCCTGGTTTCAGTCAAGAATTCTGATTATATATTCTCTGCTCTGCTTTAGTTTATGACCTATGAACCATTTAAAATTGTACCAAAATTAGTTAGAAAGTGATTTAATCTTTGAAGCTTATTTAGAAGAAATAACATGGAGTGGATGATATTTTAAAAATTAAATCAATGAGAAAACAATATGCAATGTATTAATTATTGAATCTGTCCTACTAATTTGATTTGAAACTGTCTCATTGCTATTTGTTCTTCAATAAAATTATGGAAAAAATTAAATCAGTGAAATTTACCTATAGGTGATCTGCTACAGTTTTTATCTGACCAAGGAGGTGAACACGTTGCCCAGGGCAGTGGATTTTGAAAGGAAGCAAAGAGGTAGAAAAGGCTATATGCAATTATGACATTATAATATATTGTCACAAAGATGGATATCAGAACCATTGTAATTCCCACACCTGGAAAAGACAACAACAAAAACATACTCAAATGAAATATGTTTTGCTAATTGACTATACAATTTCATCTCAACTTCCACAATATATAATTAAATTTTAAAAAATGATTTCATGGACTGTTTCTTCCTTTCAAGGAGTGAAATCAAGGGTAGACTTGGTACTTTCCAAGTGTCTTTCTTCCCATTTTGAAACTATTTTGAAAAATGTTTTCCTAATACAACTCTTCAGCTACTTAGAAGAGATAATAAGGCAGAGGGAAAAGGAATGCTTGAAACAATCAAATGCATGTAAAACCTATATCTATTAAGTTTTTTAAGTTTGAAAATTCTTGTCACATAGGCACATTGGCAATTTTTAACGTCAAAACTTGAATCTGTTGGAATATTGACTAGTGCTTACATATTTATGTCAAAGCCTACATTTTGACAAGGGGAAAATGAAGACTTAGAATTAATGTCTTAAAAAGGCACAATGTAGTGTTTCTACAAGTACAGGTCAATAAAACTCAGCTCTTTGGTAACAGTCTGATTTTCATTCAGTAGTTTCAAAATGAAGTTTAGTATATTAAGCGCAACTAAGCTTAAGACTAGCTCTTTAGGGGCTTCGGGAATGTAGAATAAGTGCTTCCCTGGCAAACACAAGGGCCTGAGTTCAATCCCTGGTTCTGCCAAAAAAGAAAAATATATTAGCTCTTTAAGTAGTTGCTTCAATCTTTCAGTACAATATTCTATTTTCCTCTTCAGAAATTTATTTTTGTGTCACATTGAAATTTGCCAAATAGTGTTCATCAGGTAGCACATTCCAAAATGATATTTAATCACTGCAAATAGTAGTTTGATGTTTAAGAACAACAGAGGAATTTTTTGGCTTTAGCAGTATGCTAATCTATTATGAGCATAGAAGAAAATAAATGGTAACCTGATTTTCAACTTTCTGAAAAAGTATTTTTATAAGATGTGTAAAGGTAGTAAGAAAAAATCTTTATATGAAATACTGAAAAAAAGCCAGAGTACCAATAAAATTAAAGTTCTTGAAATTCAGAGCCAAAAATAATAATGCAGAACAAGCCATATGTTAAAATCATTTAAACATGAAATTAGGAAAATGCATAATGACACTGTTATAAACATCTCTCATCCTAACATTTCCCTTGTCCTCAGTCAGGCTAAACAAACAAAATTAACACCTGATTTATAAATTATATGCTGTTAAATGATACAGAGAAAGTATAAATAAGCTCCTCTGTCTTAAGATGTCAGAATATAATTCGAATTTTAATTAACAGCTGATATTGTAGGGGTGGCAAGATCAAGGTCCTGGGTTCAATCCCTGGTTTTAAGTATAGACACATTGTGGGATGGGTAAATCTAGCTAATTAATACATTCATCACATCGCATAGCCATTGTTCCAGTTTTAGTATATAGGCTGCTGAAATGAGTACACATAGCTACCATTTAATTGTTGGAAACACTTGATACTCTGTATTTTCTTTTTTATTTTGTATTTTAAGGAAGGGTCTACAACATGTTCAGGGTCTCACTACTAGATCAGACTCATGGTGATTCTCCTGTTTACAGCTTCCCAAGTACTAGGATTATAGGCATGCAACAGTGCACTCCAGGGGCTGGGCCTGCACGGTAGGACAGGGGATTGAACCCCTGCCCGGGCACCTGCTTGCAGGTGCTTTAATCAACTGAACTATTTGGCTGGCCCTGATACTCTGTATTTTCAAGAGTTCAATATTTTGACATGACTATAGTTACCATACTCTCACTCTTGAATTATGAAATTGTAGATTGTAAATACTTTCAAACTATTTCTCCTATATCCTCTGACCATAACCCCTCCCTTCTATATAACTGTTCTGTCCTCTGGTAACAACCATTCTTTTCTCAGGTTCCATGCAATCAAACATGGGAGAATTTTAAATATTTCTTGACTATGAAGTGAAGAAAACTATACAGACACCAAGCAATAATCATGATGATGGTAACATTTCAATACCAACCTTGAAACAAGGGCACACTGCGCCAAACTAAAACAGGGCCTTGACTGGTAAACTGACCCAATGAACACTCCAGAAAAAATAGTGGCAAGCCAGCCAATGCTAGCATGATCGTATATGGTATTAGAAATGCACCTAGGGAAGGCAAAAGAAAATACAGAAGTTCTATTAAATTTCAAAATCTTGATGGTACCTTGACAACAAGAATAATAATGTAAAAATCACCTGATACAGTGTGATTCCTGGTCATCAAACTTATTATTTTCTGTGTGACAGTATCTGACTCTCCAACCCTTAGATTTATCATCTATGAAATTAGGATGATAGCATTACCTGATGAAATTGTTGCAAATATTAAAAAGTAAGATATAGGAAGTGAATATTCACAGTCTGTGGAGATGTAAAGGCCTAGTTTAAAATACAACTCTACTATTTATTATTCATGTGACCTCAAGTAATTTACCTAACCTCTGAACCTTATGTTCCTCATAACAGTGGAGAAAAATACAAAGTCATCAGTTTCTGGAAGGGTTCAAATACTACGCTTAGGTGACAACATTTGGCAACTTGCCAGCCACATACCAAATGTTTAGTAGTGCTTTCAGTTCCTTCTTTCTTTCAAAATAATGGTCAATTTTTAAGATTGTGTGTCCAAGTGCTAAACTTTGCTCACAGTAGAAGTTATTGCAATTAAATCTATGAATTTCCGAATAGTTACAAGACTATTCAATGTGAATAAGAATGCAGTAGATTTGATAGAAAAATCTGAAATTTACAGGCATGGTCATAGTTACCTTTCACTTTCAGAGGAATCAATTCTGCTACCACCTTTATCCCATCCCCTCTCCTTTAATTTAAACCTTTGTCATTGTACATTTTTTCTGTGCAATTTCAGGCACAGCAGTGCTCACTGACAGATTTAGCAGACAAAAAAATGGAAACGGGCAGAAATTGAAACGCATTAATATTTGTGAAAGTCTTTGCAAGGTTTAATAAAAGTGGTATACGAATTAGTACATAAAATACACATTTGGATTTCATGTTTCATTTACTCATGTTAAGGCTGACCTCAACTACTTTTCATAACATGGTACTATAACTCTGTATCTAGAAATTCTATGTTTTGCAACCCTCAAAATATATTTGTTTTGAGAATACCCATATTTAAGTGACTGCTTGAATGTTAACCAGAGAAGTAATTAGGCGATGGAGGAAAATAATGTCTGTACACATGTTGCAACAATCACACCATCATTACTCTGACTAACTGGAGTGGAAATATTACCAATGATAAGTATAAAGAAAAATAACAAAAAATTTCCACTTATTTATTACTATAAACAAAAGTTTATCATCTCAGAGTTGGCCAATACTTTGAAACAAATAATTTTTCTGTTTATTTTTATATAAATTTTCTGACCCTATTATTTCATTTTTAATAATAACCATAATTGACAAATGGTTGATATAGTAGTAGCCAAGTATGATATTAGACCTTAACGTGGCATGACACTTCTTTTGCATAAACTACTTAGAAACGGCAAATGTGAATGTTTCCAGTTTTTTTTGTTTGGTTGGTTGGTTGTTTTTTTAAATTTTTTATGTATTCAGTACAGGGTCTACAGGGTCTCACTACATAGATCAGACTCCTAGTGACCCTTCTGTTTTCAGCCTCCCAAGTACTGGAATGACAGGAACATGCCACCATGCCCAGTCTCAGTCATCGTCTCAGCGCACCCCAGGGGCAAGACCAGCTCTGCCCTGCGCCTGCCTGAGCAGGTGCTTTAATACACTGAGCTGTCTCACCATCTCTGTTTCCAGATTTTTAATAGTAGTTTTCCAAACCTGACTATATTTTAAACCCAGTCACAGTTGACAAATTTGAATTTCATATTCTTCTTCTTGAGGGATGACACAACAATCAAGAGAATCTAGATTTTCTATTACCTAATGATGAGATACCTAAAACGTAAACAACAATATGACATAATAACTTTTAGAGGAAATGAAATAGCCAAACAAGAATATCATATAACAAATAATACTATTTTGTTTGGGGTGTATTTTCACATTCTCTATTAAAAGTAGTTTAATACAATCCTGGAAATGTATGAGCTATACTTAGTATTGTTCTCAAAGTGTCAAGAAGCTCTTATCCTAAATATGAGAGCAAGTGATTTGAGTTAAGTTTATGTGCTTCTTTTCAATGCAGTGAATCTTTGAACATAGAACGATTGTGATTTCTGTCTCATTTTTCAGCTAATACTTACACTAAACACATTAGTGAATATGTTACTTTCTGTAAGCACAAGTGAATAACATACATTGCATGTAAAACGTTGTTGAGACATTACTAGCAGATTGCATAATTTATTTTATTTCTCTTAGTATGACACCTCAGTTATTTTTCTAATTGTTTTTATACAACTTGCCTTAGTGACTGCAGCATATAAACAGGATTATTTTGCAAGAACAAAAATCCTAGCCTTGAACTAAACTCTGCTGCATTTTAAGAGGATCTTTTATATGGTCAGTATACTTTGGGAAAATATAACTTAAAATACTAATAATTTAAATACCTTTCAATTATTTTTCCATACTTAAATTTAGGTAATGCCTATTTTACTAAATCAAACAATTTATTTGAATTTCTGAATAGAACTAGATTTCCCTGATTCTCCCTTGGATTCATTTATAAATTAAAGAAAGCACCACTTGAGGCTGAATAGATTATCTCAGAAATATGCATGGTTTTTTTAAGTCCTTCCTTGGGATTTCATGAGATGTCAAATCAGAAGCCCAGAAATGGAAAGCTTTTATGAAGTTTATATCTGGGAATATTTTGAAGCCAGATTACTAACCTGAGGTAGTAGTTTACAGTCTAATAATAAATGTAGTACACTTGCTTCTTCTCTTCCATTGTATACTTTTCTTTAGCTTTCAAAATATCCTCATAGACCATATGGTACCCCAATTACTACTAGAGGAAAAACAAAAATGTCAAGAGGTTACCTCCACCGTTGTTGTAGGCGAGATATGGGAAACGCCATATATTTCCCAGTCCCACTGCATATCCAACCATAGACAGAAGATAATCTGATTTTTTTGACCAGTTACCACGGTCCTGATTCTCATCATTTTCATCATTGTGTAAACGCTCAGGTAAAGTCACCTTTCTCTGAGGAGAGAAAAAGAACAACATACAGTCTTTCTACTATCACAAACCCCAAGGAAGCAAATTGCACAGAAAGGAAGTCAGAGAAAGAACAAAGCCTGAACACCACATATAACAGGAAAAAACTTGAGTTGGGGATGTTTCCGCCTATACACAATTACAAAACAGTTGCTTGAAATAAAAAATTCTGTTGCTTCTAGAGAAACATGGGAAACAGGATTTTGTGGTCTTCAGCTGAGACCATCCAAATGCTACTGGAAACGTTGTATACTGTGTCAACAAAAAGTGCAAGCAAAAGTGGGCAAATCATTTTTCAAATACGAAAGTTTTAAGAATGAATTATGAAAAATCAAAGCTAATTGAGATTGTAAAAAAATCTTTGAGAAGAAAGATAAAATGTATCTTCTACTGCAGTAAAAAACAAATTTGTACAGCCCTTGCTTATGAGCTCCAACCTTTTACATGTTTCGAGTTAAGGGAAGTTTAACTGTCTTCCTTGTGTTGGAGCAAAATAAGTCCTTTCAGAAAAGCCACAGAAACATATACAGAGACAAATGCTCCCCATCAGGGGGAGCAGCTATCGATCCTATGCTAAAGGTGAGAGCACAGGGTTTTCCTCCAATCCTTGTCAGCTGCTCTGAGGAATGAAAGCTTTCTCAGATGAAGGAAGCATAGTGCACTTCTGTGTTTCCCTGCAGCACATGGGCAAAGTCTAGAGAAGCACAGGGAACAGGATTTTGTGGGGAGTCACAAAGCAAAGCTGAGGTGGTCCTAAGTTACCTGGCTAGCAACATAAGAGCTATTCTCTTTTTCCTCTACTGTATAGGGCCACTTTAGGTACACTTAAAAATAGTTAAGCAGAAATTTGAAGAATGGAGAGCATCGACAGGAAGGGGAAAAAGAGATTAACCCTCTCTCTTATACATTCTTTAATTGTGCCCTCCATACCTCCAGCACCTTCCAGACCCCTGCCTCTTACACCCCTACCTCCTTTCTCTTGCCCTTGAAGAAGCTCGGGAACTTGAATTTGTCCATGGTTCACTGACTGCTTGCTCCACTTTGCCTCTTCTCACAATCTGGCTGAGCTTGACGGGTAGCAGGTGCACACTCCTCCGTTGTTACCAGCCAGTGAGCCACCTTGCCCAGGGGTGGGACCATTTATGGAGGAATGACCTCCCCTCCCACTAGCCCTGTAGTGTCCATTACCGGAAGGGACCAAAGTGAGGCTCTGGTTTCCCACAGGTAATCCTGCATGTTGCAATTCCCTCCCTTGGCCCCAGGAAAGGGCGGGGCTGTGAAGGAGTGGAGCAGCCAGAGCCCAGATGACAGCTTTTGACTCAGAGCTGTGAGGTACCTTAGAAATCCCGTCTCCTTTCCTGGGTTACCCACTTCCTTCTCACTTTGCCTCTCAGTGGAGTCTCTGTTTTGAGGCCAAATGTGGATCTTCCCTGCTGCTGGAGGCAGAAAGGACTCAGTCTGTGGGGTCCATTCTGCTCACAAAGATTCCTCTACACACAGCATCCTGCCCTAAGTGCTTTCCCAAAGTTTTGTCCCTCACCAGAAAGTTCTTCATGTCCCAGGGCAAATACTGTTCCCAAAGGAAATCCCCTGAATTAGACACATGAAAAACAGCCAGCTAAGATAATATTACTCAGCTGGCTCTGCCTGAAAAGACCGACTTTGAGTCTACATCTCAGGCTTCTTTCTCAGCCTTTGGGACAGTTTTGCCTTTTACAACGATGGCTTTGTGTGTTACTTCAAAGACGTCAAATACAAACAAATTATTGAGCAGGTTTATAGGAAATTCTAACCCTAACAAAGGATTCCAGTCTGCAAGAATGGTGAAACTTAGAAAATAAATAAAGAAACATCTCAGCCTGACTAGGGAGGAAATATTCATTATAATGCTGTTTACCTATGTAGAACATTTTCATGAAAAACTCAAAAGTATTTAAACTCAAGCTATGCAATAAAAGATGGTAGCAATTATATAAAACATTGTGTAAATCCATGCACACAGAAGAATCAGCAGGGAAACAAATTCTGTATCTTATGTATAGCTCCTTTGTTCCTTACCGGATGACAAGAACTTTCCATTTGCAATAGAATAATGGCCTTCAGAAATCTACTGAGGTAGGAGAAAGTTCATGATGCAATTATGGGAGGTTGTAAGAAAAAAGTATTAATGAGGTTCATCTAAGTAGGTCTTGAATATCAACATCTATCAGGAAAAAAGGGGCAAAGGAGAAAAAAATGAGTAAGAGAGACAGGAGCGAGGGAGAGAAACGTAACATGTGAAGGAATTATTAGCATGTCACTTTAGACATAGAAGACAGGTAGAGTGAAAGGTGTATAAACAAATTTTTGAAAGGTTGAGCTAAGAAACAAATCCATCCCTAGCTACCAAGCTACCAAGGTTCCATAGAAAGGATAGGAACCCACCATGGACCACTTCAAACAGTTGATAACTGAGGAAATAGAAAGAGAATAAGAATCCTAAGAATAGAGAATCTGGGATGTTGGAAACCCAGAGTTGATGGCAGCTAAAGTAGAAAACAAATAATTTTTCCAGCCTGTTATACAGTTGAGAAATTTTAATTACCTTTGCCATTGGAGAACCTGAGGATAATATTTAAGATAAAAGGCACTCTAGAGAACTTACCTATTTTTGATGAGGTGTTATTCCCATCGCCATGCATGACTTTTCATGTCATGGCCCCTGCCTCCTACTTATTATCTTTTGCTGTTCGTCTCAAACTCTTAATCTTGTTTTTATTTTGCATTGTACATGTTATTTCTTGCCTCTGTGTCTGTGCACATGCTATTTTTTCTGGAAATTCCCATCCTATTCTTAATGTAGCTAAGTACTACTCATCCTATAAGAGTCTGCTTAAGCGTCATATTCCCTGGTCTTTTCCTCCCATATTATCACAGACCAGGTTTTAATGCTTCTCTTCCATGTTCTTATGCTATGTTCTATTCTTTTCACATTGAATGAAATTGTTTTCTTAGAGTCCTCAAGGCTGTGTATTCTTTGAAGGCAGAAGACTATGTTTAAAAATTTTTCAAAGCAAAAGTTGTACATATTAACAGGGTACCATTAATGTTTGTAACATATGAACATTAAAATGTTAAAATCAGTTTAAACCTACTTATCTCCCCAAATGTTAACTCTTTGTAGTGAAAAAATAAATATCATCTTTCTAGCTTTTTAAATTCACAGTACATAATAATTATTTGTAGTCACTATAATGTTTACTGCTGCTCTAGAATTATTTGCTCTTTTGTATGTGTAACTTTTGAAATGTAAATGAAGTTCATTTTGCTTTTTAAGTAGTGACCTTAAGGTACTAGAGCTTGGTAAACAATGCAAATTACTATAAGCCTTCTCAAAAGTCACTTTTGTTTAGTTTTTTTAAATGACTTGTGTAAAAGATTCAGCCCATTCTAACACGATAAATATATTTAACCATGCCACTTTGAGTTGATAAAAGCTCACAAAAGGGCAACATTCATCATGGAAGAAAGCAAAAAGCTATTGCTGACAAACAATAGCACACACAAAGCACTAAAAATAACTGCAAAATTAACAACTGTGTTCCCACACTTTTCAAGTATCTAGTTATAAAAACAGAAATTTATCAATTCCTCCTCTCCACTATCCCTAGTAATCACTATTCTCACAATTTCTGTGAGGTCAGTTCATTTCCTGGCTGAATTATATTCAATGGTGAATAAGTACTGCTGTTTCTTTATCTGACACTTAGGTTGCTTCCACTTCTTGTTTCTTATAAATAATGCAGTAATAAAGACAAAAGTGTAAATGTCTGTTTTTGACAAACTAGTTTCTTTTCCTTTGGATGTATTCCAGGTAGTAGGGTAGCTAGATCATATTATAGTTCTATATTTTCATTTCTTGAGAAAGCCAGGGACACTGTATTAAGAATTCTTATATTCCAAGAACCTATCTCTGAACCTCATGCAGAATAAGCACTCAGTAAATGTTTATGAGAACATTTAAATCACATCATTTAGTGACTTCGCTGTCAAGAGAAGAGACAAGAGGTCTAGAATTCACTTCCCAGAGGTCAAAGGACCCCAGAAGACTGTTTTCTCCTCTATGATATCTGACATTTTATTAATAAGCAAATTGGTTGGTGAATTGCTTTATTTGGAAACTGAAAGAAGCATAGAAATTCAGGGGGAAAACAACTACTTAGACTCAGTCACAAGAATATGAATGAGTTGGTGTAGGGAATCATCAGAAGTCTCTACTAATTTTTGAAATAACGAAACGTAGGGCTGGAGAGGTAAAGTGTAGCCAATTATGGGTCTTGTCATAGAGGTCTGAGCTATGGTCCACTGGTCAATAATAATGCTATGGTTAACTTGGTAATAACACATGACAAGCTATACTTTAATTGTGCAGAAGCATGTTAAAATTGTAATTAGTGACCCCATTCACTAAGCTGTACAATACTGGACTTTTAAAAATAGGTCATCACTTCCCTGAAAAACATTGAACCATAAATTTGATTAGCATTCTTTTAAAAACAAATACAATTTCAGTAACACAGTAATTAACTTAAGAGTAAGTCACCATCAACTAAAAATTACCTTATAAGTATGATTTGATTAAGGAAACAAAGTCAAAAGTTAATCCCATTGTTACATCCCAGTATTTCCATGTTTACATCATTAACCATAGAAGAAGCTTCCAGGTTATTTTTAGTGACAAGAGTACACATTACCTAAAGTATTTCTTATAAATATTTGAATAAGGAGAATTTGTCAAATGAAAAGGCATTTGCACACTCTCATGAAACCCAGGGCATTATTGAGCAATCATACTCTTTTCCATCACCTATTACAAGAAATCTTTTAAATTTACCAGCTAAATATTTGACTGAATCTTACTAGTGTACATTAAAATAAATGCTATATTTTTTAAAATTCTTATAACAGTAAATGTATGTACATGAATTATATATTTATAGTTTCAGTATAAGACATTAACCACTTCACTAAGCTGGTAAACTCTGCTCAGTCATAAAATTAATGAGTTACTTTTAGAAAGTTTATTTCATTTCTAGAAAACAATGTTTACTAAAGAAAGAAGTCAGGGTGGGGGTTTAACTGTATGGTAGATTTGATCTGTAGCACAGGAGGAAAATAACTATTTGCATAGATATTTTTGTTTCTGATCAATAATTTCATACTTTTGCTTTCTAAGCAAGGAAAGTGAATCTATTAAGTTTTGTAACTGTTTTCATGATTTATGCTCCCCTTAGCACTACCACATACATTTTTAAATACACCAAAGAATGACTAGAACATACTATGCAGTTTTATGTAGAGGTATTAATTTTACATTGAAATGTGAAATCCACAGTGAAAATTCACAAATCATAGGTATACAGCTGAATGGACTTTTCCAAATGCAATCCTCCTAAGAAACTAGCAAAAAGTGCAAGAAATAGAATTATCAGAACCCTAGAATACCCTTCATTGCCTCCCAAATCCTAATGCCTATTTAAGTTTTAATACCATTGTTAGATTTTCAGTAGCATAGTAAAGAGATAGGAAAGATGAACGAAGGCTTTATTAACTCCAAAGACATGGAGAGGAATAAGGGCAGGAAGGGCACTTCCTCTGATCTGAGACAAACAAAACTGAGACTTTTATATCTTTTTGCTAGGGTGGAGTTAGTCAGTTTAAATTATATGTAAGGAGCAGAATGAGTCTCTCCTGTGTGTGCAAGAAAGGAGAGAGGATATTGTGTACAGGATGCATTGGGGAAGAAGGAGGAAATGGCAGTTGAGAAGGTAAGCTATTGTTTTAAGGACTTCGGCCATGTTAGAGAACCATCATAATTGAGCAATTCATATTTTTTTTTAAAGTCTAAAATGTTTTGTATTTTTTTATTTTTTATTTTATTTTTTTTTATTGAACTACAAATGTCAATCAGACAGTTTCAAGACACCTTAACAAGACAGATTCGATAAATTAATACATTGCAAACTGTTTTCATAATGTTTTGGTATTGTACAAGGTGCATACATGATATTATATTTACAGATAATATTTTAGCAGATATCTCTTATCAGTGAATTAAGAGTGTAGCTGCTTACTTATCTTATTTTTTATACCTCAATTATATAAAAAATTCAATAATTATTTTCCTAGTGGATGACCATAGTACTAGAAGCTGACATAATATCCTGTCCAACCACCATTAGTGCAGATCTTGCCTCTTGTAGAATTATGTAGAAGCACAGCGTTATCTATCCCAACTGTACTGTCTATACACACACATCAAGATTTTTTCTTTCTACACCCCTTCCTTTGTCTACACCTGTAAAAGGTGGGCACTCCATTGACATTCAACTAACTTAGGTGCTTGAACTCGACACCACAATCCAACACAGTCCAGCATTCTACAACAATAGTGAGTTATTCAAAGAAATTGTCGACCATAGCCATTTACAGCTCAGCTTAATATTATGGCCCTGCGATGTATACTTCATTTTTATACTTTTCTGCTGGATGGTTAAGACCTAGATAGATCAAGACTTATATACCAACACATGAACTTTATATTTCCTATGTGGTCCAGAATTTATCAGCCATGTTTTTGAATTTTAATAAATGGAATGTTATGATACAAACAGTTTTGTGTCTGACAACATATGAATCAATATTATTTTAGAAATTCTACCATTTTGCTATATGTACCTGCAGATTATCTATTTTCATATCATGTAGTATTACAATGAATAAATTTACCATTACCAATATTCTATTCAGCTACCATTTTACTGATGTATATTTAAGCTATATCCATTTTGGAACTCCTTTTAATAGTCTCACTTTGAACTTTCCTTTAAAATATTTTCTCTAAGTATCTCTGTTAGGTAAACTTAAAGTGGATTTCTGAAAAGAGGATTTAAATTCAGTTTCAGTGGACATTACCAGACACTTCAAATTTATGCTCCCAGCAGCACTACCACATACATTTTTAAATACACCAAGGAATGGTCTACATAAAGAAAAGAAGGAAGTGGGAGGAAGTGGGGGTCTAGTAACTTGATGGGAAAGAAAAACTACTTATGTACTAAACTACATATTGTGGAAAATGTTCTTTATTTATTGTAGAATGCTTTAGGGGTAGCAACTATTAGACTTTACTGATTAAGTAACAGAGGCTCAAAGATGTTAAATGAGTTGCTCAAATTCAAACCACTAATCAGAGACTGATCCATAATTTGAATTGAGGTGATCTGGCTCTAAAACTAAGGCTATCAAACCACTTGACTATAAGAAGCTAAATTAAAAAGTTAGGAAATGTTTTGTGGCATTCCAAATGCAGAGAGCTTAATATCTCATAATGATGACATGAAATAATTAGGCCTTATTTGACCCTCCATACCTTGTAGTATGCTACACATGGATAAAGTTTTACTTAAATGCTTGTCTTAGTTACTTTCTCTTCATTAAAATACCCAGCACTCACAATTGTAAAGACTAAAGGTTTACTTTAGCTCACAGTAGAGATTTGAGCCCACAGTACACTGAATCCATGGCAAAGAGGCATGACAGAGGAGAAATATGCCTGGGGGAAGAATAAAGAGATAAAGAGAAGAGAAAGATATACACTTCCAGGTCAATCTTCCAGTGACCCACCCCCTCCCATCATGTTTCAACTTCTAACATTACATTTCCTTTTTCTGATTTTTGAGACAGTGTCTCAATATGTAGTTCAGGTTGGCCACAAACTCACTGTGTAGCCAGGTTAGCCTTAACCTCAAAACAATCCTCCTGCCTCAACCTTCCATGTGCTGAGGTTACAGGCATGCACCACCACACCCTGCCAACATCACATTTAGTTATAAACTAATCCATTGAGTATCATACCCCCATGATTGACTCACTTCCTCAAAGCCACATCTATGAGTTCATGAGTCTTTAGGACATCTAGATATATACATGAAAAATGTCTCTTCTCTAAAATTTAATATACTTATTTGTACGCCTGTAAAGAAATTACAGTTTAGGCAATATGTATAATACCTTCCCTGCCATTTCACATGTTGTTTGTTTATAAGGATTATAAGCAAAGGGCTGGGATTAAGTTGATCTATATGAGGATATTCAGTGCTGGACACTGAGCTAAATGCTGGACTTTACTAGCTATAGCTTAGATGCAAAGATAGACATATATTATTTGCTAAGGTACAAGAAACACACAGGATTTGGAGCCTAAGGAGCACTTAGATGCTTCACTATCATATGCAATACACCTTACTTTCTAAATATCTTTAACCAATCCAAATCTTTGCGATGCCATAACTGAACCAAATAGGCAATGAAGAGAAGTCGGCCTTTTGGTTATTTTAAAAGAGAAGTAAAAATTTTCTCTCTCAGTTCTGAGGAGGTTTTCTTCAGCATAGAAATATTTATGCTTTTTACATTTTTATTAATTTCACTGAGAAACAAATAGCAATGAGACAGTTTCAAAACAGGTTAGTAGGACAGTTTCAATAATTAATACATTGCACATTGTTGTCTTCATAGTAGTTATTCACAGTACAAGATGCAGACATGATATCCTGTCCTATAATAGTGAAATATTGAATATATAACCACTAGAGGCGCTCTTTAAATTATTGATATTAACAAATACGTATTTTAATTTTATCTAATTATCTATGATAATGATGCATGAAAGAAGAGAAATACTTAGTCTTTTTGACCTGGATGCACTGGTACTCTTTTCTTTCAAGTATATTACTGTAAACTACACTTGTCACTTGTTTGTATTCATGACAATGAACTTTTCTAAAATAATTTATTGAGAAACAAATAGGAATGGGATAATTTCACAACCAATTACTAGCATATTTTCAATAATTAATAGATTGTGTATTATTTTCTTAGTAGTTATTCATTCCACAAAATGCAGACGTGACAGCCTGTCTCACACACTATTAGAACAAACCTCTCTATTCATTGAATTAAGAGAATGCAGCTGTATATCTACCCTAACTATTTTGAATATGCAGATACAAAATGGTCATTCATTTCTATCCCACTATTTTGATTAGTTTTTTCTGAAAAGGGCATTTCACTAGCATTTAGTTACTGTAGGTGCATAAATTCAGCAAAATATCCCAGTATAGTTCAGTATTCCATAATAGTAGTGGGTTTTCCATAAGATTAGCAATGTCCAAAGTTGTTGACTTGATCCTTTTACTTTAATATGCTCAGTATATTAATATGGCTTTACTTTTTATAGTTTATTTTCATATTTTTCTGCTCGATGGTTAAGACCAAAATAAAGCAAGACCTATATAACAAGAAATGTAACTTTTGTATCTGATAAGGTCAGTCAAATCCCCTCAGTTTGATACAGTATGTGACATAACTTTTGAAGACCAGTCTTCACAAAATGAGTACTTATTTTTTATTTCACACCTAAAGAAATCATTCACTTCAAATGTCCATGGAATGAGTTCTTGTTAACTTCTTAAACAAAAGGAAGCATAAACATAATTTCATTGTGAAACCTAGCTGAAATCCACCTATTGTCCTATGAAATCATAAAATCAAAGAATAGTTGTGCTAATACTGTCTTTGTGTACAGACATTCTCAAAATCTTTTCCTAATTAAATTTAAACTACATCACTACATGTTCTTAAAAAAAATGAAGGAGGAAATGCTACAAACAAAACCAATCATGTGTATAATATCTATTTTCCTTGACCTGGATGAAGCTCTTTAATGTGAAAGTAACATGCATCAGAATGCCTAATATGCGAACATTATTTTGCTTTTTTTTTTTACTTTGCCATGCACAGTGATGCTAAAAATTACGTGTAGAGTATTTCCTAAGGATATATATATATATATATATATATATATATATATAATATATATATACCTTCTTTTATTACTGAATATCATGGTAACTGATTTGGTTATATCTTATTACCATCAGGTAATATTGTTCCCAACAACAATAATATGACTGTATAGCAATAATACTGATACCATCACCTGAACACCAGCTGTCTGTTTTGGTATAGCTACTGTATGTTATGCTCTCTCTGTGTGTTATTTGCAATCATTGTAATAATTGTACCAAACCGGCACTAATATTATCCCCATTTTTGTAGACAAACCAACAGGCACAGAGAATAAAAATAACTTTTTCAGGGTCATCAGACTAGAAAATGTAAGGGTAGTATTCAGATCTAGTGCTGTTAACAACATACAAGGTTTCCTGTTATAATAATGTGGGGCAGTTCTTCCCCCAGCAGCCTTTCTTATTTATCACTTCCTGGCTCCTCTCCATATTCTTCCTTCTTAATTTCTAGGTTTTTTTCTTCCTTTCTTTCTCACAGTCCAGCCTCACTGTAGTGGATTTCTAACTGTTGGTCCACTTATTACACCCAGATAAATTAAACTAGCGTGGTACAGGGTGTGGAAGGCCACCTGAGGATTGTTGCCAGCAGCATAGAGGCAGAACAGGAGAAGCTACCAAAATGCTTTTAGGGACGCTGCTTGGAGAATCTGTTGGAGGTATTGGGAGTTGCTAGTTCTCTTGGGATGCTCTGCAGGAATACCTTGTCATGCTGGCTTTCCTGATGAACTTTGGAGCAGTTTGGGTCCTCATCTTGAGCATCGCTTCTTGCCTCAGAAGGAAAGATGGTGCATTGCTCAGCCTCATGGATGAAGTTTGTCACATTGGCTTTCCTGATGGGAGCTCAGGTTTCCTCATCATTGGAGGAGCTCAGGACCTCACTGTTGCTGAGGATGGCTATGATACTTTTGGGTGAGCTCTGGTGCTCACCTTGAATGTTGCTTCCTGGCTCCAGTTCAGATCACTGATCCTGCTAACACAGATCCTTCATCCCATTGGCATAAACTTTCTAGCCTCCACCACTGACTTTTGGGCCTTTCTTGTATAGACTTGTGAAGCGGGTATTAGGATCCAGACCTTTAGCTGGATTCTTTAGTTTTTAATGTGTGAGCAGATTTCCTGCACATTTGTATATGATTCTTCGGTGATTCCTTATAAAATAATATTATAAAATTTGTCCTGTATTGTATCGTTCCCCTTAGAAAAACCCCAAAGCATGACACTAACCCAATCTTTCTGAATTGTCTTCCCTTTCTTAAAAGGCTCCCTCTCCACTATGTTCAGTCAGCCTCTTTTTAAAATCCAAGAGACCATTAGTCCACACCCCTGTCCTGAACTGATGACATCTGCCAGATAGCTCAGGGTTGCACTAGAAGAATTTCTCTCAGGAGTCTTCTCGCTGGAGGATGGCTAATTCTGTTCATAACGAAGTGGACACATTTCAGAGGTTTTCCTATATATGATCAGATATTGGTGTATGAAACCAACACTAGGATCTCTCCCAATAACTATGGAAGAGATAAATTACAAATGAAGTAGAGTTCTGTCTTTAATCAGTATTCATGTAGTTATTAACATCAGTAGGGTGCAGCAATGAGTTACTGGTTCTCAGCATTTCAGGGTGCCATTAGTCTGTGTGACTGGAATACTATTGTTTTTGAGTAGTGGTGATACACCTGCCCTATAATTACACAATACCTCCTAATGCCTCAGTGTGGATTATAGACTGACTCATTTATTTAGATATTTGTGTCTGGAAATGAAAGCACTTATGTGATTAATACTCACTAAGAAATATTATTTTAAAATGCATAAAAACATAGCTTCTTACATAACACTTTCCTGTTAAGCACAATTACCAACATGAGTTTCACATTCCAATGAAGTACACAGATTGAATTAGGTGTACCGTGTATTAGTCCTACTTTCTAAATAGTAAAGAAAGAAGTGTAATTACACAACTTTTTTATTTTAAAGAGGAAAAAAAAAGCTAGAACAAGTAGCAAGAACAAAGACCAAAACAATGCAGTATAAATGGTACAGTATTTCAGAACAAGAGAATATTAACAGTGGCTGTTATGTATTGTTATCAACAAATTTGTTCCTTAGAATACCAGATATAAATATGTAAGATTGATCAAATAAACATTCATTTTCCTTTCAACAAACAATAATTTTTTCCTTGTCCTTTTGTACTTATCATTTTTTAATTTATTTTAAAGAGAGCACAATAATAGTAGACAAGATATTAAAGACAGCATATATTTAAAAGAACAAGATGAAAGGTAAGAAAAGATGGGAAAAATGTAAAGGGGAAAAATTACATAAGTGTACATACAGGATAGCTGAGAAGGTTGTACTACTTTCTATCAGCTTTTTAAAAGTAGCAGTTAATGTGTAAAAGTTTTAGTTTGACTAACTAAATGCTAATACCTGTAATCTTAGCAACTACATTTTTTTCTTAACAATGACATTGAGAACAACAATGTGCAATATAAAACAACTTCGTGATAAAAAGAAAGCTATGAAGCCTGACAAATAACATTCTGGCACAGGTATCAAATTCTAATACTGCTGACTACAATATTCCTTAAGAAATTTTTAGAAGCCTGTATTGATGTTCAGTTTATTGAACAGTGAAAGGTACAAATATGAAGCTTTATTCTGACTCATACCTTACTAGGTTGTGTTCACTTTTTTCCCATCCTTTGAAAATACCTTAAGCATATCCCCTAGCTTTGTGGTGACATTTAGATTTGTGGTATTAAAAAAATCCAAAACCTTTCTTTCTTTGTGCCTTTCTGTCTTAGAAGACTTGAATGACCACTATTTCACTCTGTCCTTCTAGGAGAGCAATGGCATGTGAACATTATAGATTTTTTTCAATGATACAAACTGCCCACTGCTCACATGAGCCATGGGTTTGCCATCACTGTACCAGGAGATTTATAACTGATTTTCTATAACACAGTAAGACAGTTATTGTCTCAAATTATCTGTGTTATATTTTAAAATGACTAAAAAAGCACAAAAGTTGAAAGCACACTAAAATGATAAGTATTGGAGGAGATGCAATTATTTATTACCCTTATTTCATCATTACATACTGTAAAAATATTCCAACCGATCATACTAAACACAATAACTATCTACAAATATGTATAAAAAAGTATAAACAAAAGCTCAGGTATATAGCATGTGTTAATTCTTGGCCAATGTACTATTATTTTCTCTACTCCTCTACAACACACTTCCCCTCAAAGAACCAGGGGTGGCAAAGAAATACAACCAATCCTTTCATTCCTCCCTCCTCATCAGAGTCCCTTTCCTTTCTGCTGCATTGGAGCAGGGAAGAGTCACTGTTATAAGCAACATTCAACTATCATTGCATTTCTGACTATGGATGGTTAGTCGTCAACACCACCCACATGACAGGTACTTAAATCATTGGTGAGTGAGGGGTCCTTTGGAGCTGTATGAAAAGGTAGTGTTCTTTGAATATGTATTTTCTTGTATACTTTTTCACACAATCTTCCCAATAATACATGGAATAGGTAGCAAAGATGCCATTAGCCTTATTCTGAAAGTTAACAAATAATTGGTTGCTGAGTACATTAAAAGTCTAAATACTGTCACTATTGCACAATACACCTATCCAGAATATATTGTATTAAAACTATATTGTAAAGCAGTATGACTTATGCTCAGTAGTCCAATTTTAATGTTTTCCATTAGCTTATTTTTAAATATGCATTTCTTTATTTTATAATACTGAGAGAAAGTTTGTCCTTATATGCCTGTGTTGTAACTCTTTCTGATTTCTAAACATTCCATACAAGTACCTGACAAAAGAATTTGACCATCTGTGTATCATGGTACAAGCTTCTAAATGTGAGGTCAGAATTAATCTGATATATGAATCACTTTGTTTCATAGTATCTCCCTCCTTCTTCCCTTATAATAAGTTCACTATAGCTATTGCAATTTATGTGACATCAGTCTATTTAAAGAACTGAAACTGTACTAGATACAAACCTTGTAATGAAATTTATGATTATCCCTGCAAGTCAGAGGTTCGTAACATTAACAATTTTGGCATTTGGGGCCAGAGTATTATTTTATTTATTTTTCAAAGTATTTTCATCTATGTTGAAAAATACTTGATATAAATGTATATATTTAAAGGGAAATTTAGATTAATGACTGATGCAATCAAGTTAACACATCCCTCGCTCCACTTAGTGTTATGCAATAAATGTGTCCCCTGAGGTTCATGTTTTGGAAACTTAATCCCAAAATGAAGTCCAAAAGCTGGGATTTATATAGGTGATATGGTCATAAAGACTAATGTCTTCAGGAGTAGATTAATAGATATTAGTAGATAATCTTCTGAAATGTGTTAAGGCTGCAATAAGAACCTTATGAGATATTGAACTCTCGCCCTTAGACTTTCTAGCTTCTATTAAATGAATGATTTGATACATTTATGCTTTTCATAGATTACTGAATCTTTGGCATTCTCTTCTATCAGCAAAAAACAAAATAGGTACCAAGGAATTTTCCCGGATCTCTCGGCACCCTGGTTCGGTGAGTATGTGGTGAGTCTGTGGGAGAGCATTTGGCTTCTCCCCATACTCACTGTGATATCCGGAGCTCCTGACCCCACGCCCACCTAGCCAGTGGCCTGAGAGCCCAGACCTGCTTGACCAGCAACTCCCTGGAGTGCCTGTACACACGCCCGCCAAGTGAGTGGGAATTTCTGCAACTTTCTCAGCACCATGGTTCAGTGAGTGTGTGGTGAGTGTATGGGAGAGCCTTTGGCTCCCCCTCCCCCGCAGCCACATGCGTGCTGCAATATCCGGAGCACCAGTGCCCAAGCTGGGCAAGTAAGTGGTAATTTCTCCGACTCTCTCTGCACCTCGTTTTGTTGAGTGTGGGTGAGTCTGTGGGAGAGCTTTGGCTTCTCCCCCTAACCCCCATGTGTGTCACAATATCCAGAGCCCCCTCCACCAAGACTGCATAGGGAGCAACTGGCCTGATACATCCCAGACCAACTTGTCGGCAACGCCCTGGAGCACCTGGCCACAAGTCCAACACGGGAATGAGAAATTTTCTGACTCTCCCTGCACCCAGTCGACCCTCACCTAGCCTGGTGAGTGTGTGGGAGAGCTTCTGTGCTCCCCAAGGCTCCCTGAAACAGGGAAGCAACACAGGGGAACCACAGGTGCACAGTTGTACCAAAAGAGCTGCAGCAAAAAAGAACTGATTACAACAGCTAGATCTAGGCTAGGCATAACTGGATAATGTCAAACTTAATACACTGGCAACTGAATCTCATTACATGCTAAGGTCATAACTGCACTGAAGCTCCACACCAAAGATCAGAGGTCATTGCTATACAAAACGACAAAGACAAGGAGAAAAATGCAATCTCAGGCCTCGAGTTCACCAATAAGCACAGAAGACAGTAGCCAGTTGAAATGAATGAATTAACAGAGGTGAAGCAAAGAAACAACAGCAGAAAGGTATAGAGGAACTCAGACCAGAATTAATGCCTAAAATAAAAAAAGAAATTTTTGAATACATAGCATCTGAAGTAATGAATCAATTTCAGAAACATATGGGGGCAAACCAATGTCCACCCAGAACAAGTGCAGAGAACACTACTCTAGCAGAAACATGTGAAGTAACAGTGTTGGACACAAACAAAAAGCAGAAGATAGGTAAAGAAGACCTCAAAGCAGAAATAATTTCTGAAATAAAAAAGAATTCTTTGAAATTATAGCATCTGAAGTAGAAAATCAATTCCGGAAATATATAAAGGAAACCCAATTTGGAAAATACTCTTCAGTAAAAGAATTAATAGCTACCTCTAAAGAAGATATTGATAAAAAAAAAAAGAGGAGATCAGAAATATGACAGATTCCTGAAATGAGCAATACAGAAAAGAAATAGAACACATGAAACAGAGTCAAAAAGACATAGAAGAATTAAAAATCTCAATCACGAGTCTGCAAAACTGTTTGAGTGAAAGAGAAGACAGAGTTTCACATCTTAAAGATGGTGGTGGACCTAGTGAAAAGGTGAGAAAGGATCTCTTAAAAACAATGAGAATGCAGGAAAAAATAATCCATCACCTGAAAGATGACGCCAAGATGAAGAATGTAAGATTAATTGCCATCAGTGAGAATGAAGAAGTCAATACAAATGACATAAAAAGAATTTAGGGAGAACTAATAGCAGAAAACTTCCCAAAGATGAGGAAATAGTGCAAAATTCAGGTAACGAAATATTACAGAACACCAAATAACTTCAACCCTACTAAAAACACACCAAGATATATAATAGTCAACATACCAGAAATCCAAAACAACAGTAATATGTTGAAAGCTGCTAGAGAGAAGAACCATATCACATTCAAAGGAAAACACATTAGGATTATGGCAGACTTCTCTACACAAACCATGAAGGCAAGCAGAGCACGGAGCAGAGTTCTTCAAGTTCTGTATGAAAACAAATTCCAGCCCAGACTACTATACTTGAACAACTATCTTTCAAGTTTGATGGAAAAGGGAAATACTTCTACGACAAAGAACAAATAAAGAATTTCATGACAAAGCCATCCCTACATAGGCTACTGAAAGATGTTCCAGGGAGTGACCACAAGGAACAGAACTCCAAGAATGAGAACAGAAGGTAGCCACTAAACAGGGCAAAAAATTAAATACATGATAAAAAGCAGTAAACAACAGGAGGTAAATAATGTGACAAATGTAAGTCAATACATTTCAATTTTAACCATCAATGTAAATGGACTCGATTCACCAGTTAAGAGAAATAGACTGGCACAGTGGATTAGGAAACAGCATCCAAATGATATGCTGTATACAAGAAACACATTTGACTTAAAAGGACATTCATAGGATCAAAGACAAAGGATGGAAAACAATACTACAATCACCAGCACCTCAGAAAAAGTGTAGAAGTAGCAATTCTGTTCTCATACAATCTCAACTTCAAACCAAGAAGGATCAAACAACACAAAGAAGGCCACTATATGTTTCTTAGGGGAAAAGTTCAGGAGGATGATGTAAAAATCATAAATATCTATGCACCAAACACAGGAGCACCCAACTATGTAAGACAAATCTAAACGAACAAGAAAAAAACCTAATATCTAAGACCACAATCTTAATAGGTGACCTTAACACCCCCTTATATCAAAAAGATAGATCAATCAGACAAAAAAATTGGCAAGGAGGTAGCAGAACTGAATCAGAGCTTGGAACAAATGGACCTGGTGGACATATATAGAGTGTTCCACCCAACCACAGCTGAATACATTTTTTTTCAGCTGCACATGGGCCATTCGTTAAAATAGACTAGTCCATAGGTCAAGCATAAGTGCATGCAAGAAAACAGAAATTATCCCATGCATATTATCTGACAGTAGTGCAATAAAACTGCAATTAAATGACAAAAGAAACCAGAAAAACCTGCTAAATTCATGGACATTGAACAAAAACCTACTCACCAATCAATGGGTCACAAATTAAATTCAACAAGAAATTCAACAATATCTACAATTCAATGAAAACTCACCCACAACTTAGTGGAATTTATGGGATGCAATGAAACCAGTTATGAGAGGGAAAATCGTAGCTATGAACTCACACATTAGGAAAACATAACGTGAACAAATAAACACCCTAACGTTACACCTCTGACATCTAGCAAAAGAAGAGCAAACCAAATCCAGAGTGCAAAAAAGGGAAGGAATCATAACGATTTAGAGCAGAAATTCATTTAATTCAGATGAAGAAAACACTTCAAAGAATCCACATATCTGGGCTGGGCGTGGTGGCGCATGCCTGTAATCCCAGCACTCGGGAGGCTGAGACAGGAGGATTGTTGTGAGTTCGAGACCAGCCTGAGCTACAAAGTGAGCTCGAGGCCAGCCTGAACTGCATAGTGAGACCCCGTCTCAAAAAAAAAAAAGACAAAAAAAAAATAAAATAAAATAAAAAAAAAAAGAATCCACATATCAAAAAGTTGGTTCTTTGAAAGACTAAATAAAGTTGAATAGCCCATAGCCAACCACAGCCAAAAGAGGAAAGAAAAAATTCAAATACAAGTAATAGAGAATGAAAATGGTGAAATCACCACAGATCCAGTGGAAATTCAGGTTATCAATAGCTACTACGAGAATCTTTATGTTCACAGAATAGAAGACACAGTTGAAATGGACAGATTCCTCGAAAGGCACAAATTACCAAAACCGAACCAAGAAGATGTAACTACTCTCAACAAGCCAAAGAAATACAAAACATAATAAAAAGCCTGCTGAAAAAGGATATTCCAGGTCCTGATGGATACACGGCTGAATTCTACAAGAAGTTTACAGAAGTCATAATCCCTACACTCATCAACCTTTTCAAGTAAATTAAAAAGTAAGCAGTCCTCCCAAATTCATTTCTGGAGGCAAGTATTGTACTGATTCCAAAACCAGGGGAAGACAAAACCAAAAAAGAAAACTACAAGCCAAATTCACTCACTAACATAGATGCAAAAATGCTCAATAAACTCCTAGCAAACAGAATACAGCAAATCATCAAGAAGATCATACACTATGACCAGGTAGGACTCAGCCAAAGGATGGAAGCATGGTTCAATATTTGAAAATATATAAATGTAATACACTATATTAATAGACGGAAATACAAAAAGCACATGATCATCTCAATTGATGCAGAAAATCCTTGTGACAAAGTCCAAAACTCATCCATGTTAAAAGCCCTACAGAAAATTAGATTTGATGGATTCTACCTCAGTTTGATAAAAACCATGTATGACAACCCCAAGGCTAATAAACTTCGAAATGGGGAAAAACTGAAATCTTTTAGTCTTAGATGAGGAACAAACAAGTATGTGCTCTATCACCACTCCTATTCAATATAGTTTTGGAATCATTAGCAACAGCCATTAGAAAAGGGCAAATAAAGGGAATAAGAATAGGTAAAGAAGAAGTTAAATTATCACTATTTGCAGATGACATGATACTTTTTTTGGAAGAATCCAAAAATTCCACCAAGATGCTACTAGAATTGATATGGAAATTCAGTAGAATAGTAGGATACAAAGTCAATACTCAAAAGTCAATAGACTTTTAGTCTATAGTACTCCTCTATACAGATAACAAACACACTGAGAGAGAAACTATAGAAACAACACCTTTTACAATAGCACCGCAGAAAATGAAATATATTAGAATTCACGTAACCAAGTCAAAGATTTTTTATGAGAAATTAAAACACCCTAAGAGATTTTTTATAGAGGATTTCAGAAAATGAAAAGATATTCCATGCTCCTGGATAGGAAGATGATGGCATACTCCCAAATTTACTGTACATATTTAATACAATCCCTACCAAGCCTCCCAGACCTAGAGAAATCATTCCTAAAATTTATTTGAAGCACAAATGACCCAGAATAGCAAAGGCAATCTTAGGCAATAAAGACAAGGCAGGAGGCATCACAATTCCTGACTTGAAATGATACTACAAAGCCACTGTGATAAAAACCAACATGGTATTGGCAATGAAATAGACCTGAGGATAAATGGAATAGGTTAGAAGATGCAGAAAATGGAAAGGTAATCCATGCTCCTTGATAGGAAGAACCAACATTGTGAAGATGGCCATATTCCTAAAATTGATGAATAGATTTAATGCAGTTCTATCAAACTGCCACCAACATATCTCCCAGACCTAGAGAAATCATTCCTCAACTTTATTTGAAACCAAAAAAGACCAAGAATAGCAAAAGGAATAGTGGCCAACAAAAAGAAGGCAGGAGGCATCACAATTCCTGCCTTGAAATTAAACTACAAAGCCACTGTGATAAAATCAACATGGTACTGGCAATAAAATAGACCTGAGGATCTATGGAATAGATTAGAAGTTGTAGAGGCATCTACAAACACAATCAACTACCTGATCTTTGACAAAGTGGCCAAACATGCTTATTGGAAGAAAGATAGCCTCTTCAACAAATGTTTCTGTATAAACTAGCTTTTTTTTTTTTTTTTTTTTTTTTTTTTTTTTTTTTTTTTTTTTTTTTTTTTTTTTTTTTTTTTTTT
>PVKA01030146.1:0-27588 GCA_004027165.1 Ctenomys sociabilis
GAGCTGCTTCATAAGAAAAGGGGATTTCTCTGTTTTCCCCAATAAGATATTTCTGTTTATATTCCTGAAAATGAGCATTTAATCACACCACCTTTGTAAGAACAATCCCTTTGAGATGTCAGAACCTTGCAGAGAGTGAAGAGATAAGCACAGGACCTTCTCCCAAATGCAATGTCTCATGACAGTGGTGCAGTGCAAGAGCTACATGGAACAGCCGCCTCTTCCGAGGTGCACAGGCGCCAGCAGGTGGGCCGTGGAAAGAGCAGGCCCTAGCTGCGGAGTGTGGCCAGCCGGGACTGCATGGCCTCCAGGGCCTCTTCCTCTTTTTCATCCTCAGAGGCAGCCATGGCTCCTAAAGGTTCAGGCTCAGGAAGGGCATCGGTCACTTTACTGGGTGCTTTGCCTAAGGCTCCTGCTGTGATTTCAAAAAGGATTTTGTCAATTTCTGTCTCAGCTTCTTCTTCCATTTCTTCTTGATCATCCATGCTTTCGAAAGTGTCCTCTAACATCTCTATGATCCCAGCCTTCATCATCTCTTTGGACAGCTCCCGTATGGTGGCCTGGATTTCTGGGATCTTCACAAGACTCTGCATGGCCTTCATCACATCTGTGCTCTTCTGCAGGGACCCGGCCACTCGCAGGACCGCAAGCTGGTTCTTCATCCCCATGAGCATGGAGTTCAGGTGCGCTTTGGATGCATACAGCTTGCTCACGGCCTTCCTCGACCTGACCATTTCCTTGGCCAGCACCACACACATATCCTTCTGGCCCTTCTTGGCCGCATCTTTCACGGACCGTTTCACTTTCTCTTCTTCTCTTTGGATATCTCTTATTTGTCTGTCAACAACTCTCATTTCTTTTCATATCTTCAGTGACCAT
Source organism: Ctenomys sociabilis (assembly GCA_004027165.1). Lineage (NCBI taxonomy): Eukaryota > Metazoa > Chordata > Mammalia > Rodentia > Ctenomyidae > Ctenomys > Ctenomys sociabilis. The sequence continues at coordinate 880 of PVKA01030146.1, forward strand.
TCATTGACCAGTTCTTTGGGTGGCTTCTCCTGGGTTTTTCCAAGCAGCCCCATGGCTAACTGAACTCCTCTTGCCCCTTCCGGCTTTCTATTCCATCCACCCAGGCAGGTCACGGGCAGCCATTTTGACCCTTAATTTAAAAAAAAAAAGAAAAAATAACTTTTTCTTGAGAGACAGTCTGGTAATAATTGGTATGTCACAATAAGAAGTACATATTTAGAAGAGAAGAATGGCAGGCATTCCAAGCATGACCCTTCTATTACACATTACTATCTTCAGTTCAATTGCTTGGTTCACAGGTATCAGCCAGCATGTGTAGTTAGTGAAGGTGAGAATCCTACCAATTAACTGCTAGTTTCAAAAACCTGCTGGTGTGTCTTAGGATCATTGCCTTACCCATCTTGTGTGTATAAAAGTATGGCTTTGCCCCTATCATGTTTCTCAGCTTTTGTCCTTACCCTCTCCTTGTTGTCCAGTCCTCAAGTTCTCGCTTTCCTTTTAATTGTGTTACATTTCTATTTTTATTTCTTTTGATTTCTTATACTAGGAAGACTATACAATATTTACACATGTGGGTCTAGTTTATTTCACTTATAAATATATTGTCAAGTGGCATCCAATTAAATATAAAGGCTTCGACTTTATCATTATTTATAGCTGAGTATTACTCCATTGTGTAAAAATACCACATCTTTTTCAACCATTCCTCGAGTGATGGGCATCCTGGTTGCTTCCAAGATTTGGCTATCACAAATTGTGCTGCTATGAACATAGGTACACATATATCACTATTGTATGACGTTTTCAGTTCCTCTGGGAAAATTCCCAGGGGCGGATAGCTGGCTTGAATGGAATTTCTTGTCCTAGTTTTTTTAAGGAGTCTCCAAACTGATTTCCATAATGGTTGCACCAGTCTACATTCCCACCAGCAGTGGAGAAGGGTTCCCTTTTTTCTACAGCCTCTCCAACACTTGTTGTTGGTTGATTTCTTTATGATAGCCATTCTTTCTGGGCTGAAATGGTATCTCAGTGTTCTTTTAGTTTTCATTTCATGGATGGCTAGTGATGTGGACCATTTTTTCATATACTTATTCACTTTAATTTAGTCGTCTGAGAAGTATGTGTTCATCTCAGATGCCCATTTCTGGATTGGGTCTTTAAATTTAGGGGCCTTAATGTTTTTTAGTTGGCTATAAATCCTAGGGAGCAGATCTTTCTCTGAGTGCTTATTAGTTAAGATTCTTTCAAAATTTGTGGGTTGTCTTTTTACTTTGTTGGTAATTTCCTTTGAGGTACAAAAACTTCTCAATAAGAGGTGGTCCCAGTTGTTAATTCTTTCAGGTATTACCTGTGCAATTTGATTTTTGTTCTTGAACTCTTTGCCTAACCTTTGTCTTCAAGAGTTCCTCCTACTTTCTCTTCCAGGAGATTTAGTGTTTCTGTTTTAATGCTTAGATCTTTAATCCATTTTGTGTTTAGCTTAGTGCATGGTGATAGACCTGGGTCAAGTTTTATTTTTCAGCATGTGGTGAGCCAGTTGTTCCAGCACCATTTTTTAAAGAGGCTATCTTTCTTCCATTAAGCGTGTTTTGCCCCTTTGCTAAAGATCTGGTGGTGGAGTGTGTTCATAGAGGCTTCTGCATCTTCTCATCTATTCCATTGATCCTCAGGTCTATTTATATGCCAACACAATGCTGGTTTTATCACAGTAGCTTTGTAGTATAATTTCAAGTCAGGAATTATAATGCCTCCTGCATTGTCTTTGTGGGCCAGGATTGTCTTTGCTATTCTAGGTCATTTCTGGTTCCAAATATATTTTAGGAATGATTTCTCTAGATCTGGCAACTGTGTTGGTGGTATATTGATAAGGATTGCATTAAATCTGTACAACAATTTTGGGAGTATGGCCATCTTCACAATGTTGGTTCTTCCTATCCAGGAACAGGGAATATCTTTCCATTTTCTGAAATCTTCTACAATCTCTTTTTTTTTTCAGAGTACTGCAATTTTCCTTGAAACGATCTTTAATTTATTTAGTTAGATGAATTCCAAGGTATTTAATTTTCCATGGTTCTATTTTAAAAGGTATTGTTTCTCTAATTTCTCTCTCAGTGTGTTTGTTATCAGTATAGAGGAATGCTATTGACTTTTGTGTATCGTCTTTGTATTCTGCTATGCTACTGAATTTGTGTGTCAATTCTGGTAGCATCTTGGTGGAGTTTTTTGGGTCTTCCAAGTAAAGTGTCATGTCATCTGCAAATAATGATAATTTAACTTCTTTACCTATTCTTATTCCTTTTATTTCTTCCTATTTTCTAATGGCTGTAGCTAATGATACCAGAACTATATTTAATAGTAGGCATGATAGAGGATATTCTTGCCTTGTACCAGATCTGAGAGTAAAAGATTTCAGTTTTTCTCCATGTAGAATTGTATTAGCCATTCGGTAGATGGTTTTTATTAAATTGAAGTAGATGTCTCCTGTTCCAATTATCTGTAGGACTTTGAACCTGAATGAATGTTGTGCTTTGTCAAAAGCCTTTTCTGTATCAACCGAGATGATCGTGTGGTTTTTAGATTTTGCTCTGTTGATATATAGTGTATTACATTAATAGATTTTCAAATATTGAACCATCCTTTCATCTCTGCGATGAATCCTGCCTGTTCATGATGTATGATGTTCTTGATGATGTGCTGTATTCTATTTGCTGAGATTTTATTCATTTATTTATTTGTTTGTTTGTTTGCTTGTTTGGTGGAACCAGGGGTTGAACTCAGAACTTTGCACTTGCCAGAGAAGTGCTTATTCCACTGAGCCATTTTCCTGGCCCCTTATTGAGGATTTTTGCATCTATGTTCATGAGGGAGGTTGACCTCTAGTTCTCTTTTTTTAGTTGTGTCTTTTCCTAGTTTTGGTATCAGTATAATACTTTGCCTCTAGAAATGATTTTGGGAGGATTACTTCCTTTTCAATTTAATTGAAAAGTTTGAAGAGTGTAGGGATTATATCTTCTGTAAATTTCTTGTAGAAATCACTTGTGAATCCATCAGGCCCTGGACTTTTCTTTATTGGCAGGCTTTTTTTTTTTTTTATCACATTTCATATTTCATTGGCTGTTATTGGGTTATTGAAAGTTGTTATATCTTCTTAATTGAGTTTTGGTAATTTGTACCTCTAGGAATCTGACCATTTCGTCTGTGTCTTCTGTTCTGTGAGCATAAAAATTCTCAGAGTAGCTGTTGATAATCTTCTGTATTTCCACTGGGTCTGTGGTGATTATTTCCTTTTCTTTCATAATTGCTTGTATTTGAATATTTTCTTTCCTCTTTTTGATGAGGCTAGCTAGGGGCTTATTGATTTTATTTAGTCTTTCAAAGAACCAGCTTTTTGATTATTTAATTCTTTGAACTGTTTTCTCTATCTCAATTCAATTAATCTGTGCTTTGATCTTTATGCTTTCTTCCCATCTTTGGGCTCTGGGTTTGTTTTCCTCTTCCTTTTCTAGATGTTGGATGTGCAGCATTAGGGTGTTTATTTTTCCTTTTTTGCTTTCCCAATGTGCGAGTTCACAGTTATCAATTTCCCTCTAAAAACTGCTCTCATCACATCCCTGAAATTCTGATAAGTTGTGCTTGAATTTTCATTGAATTGTAGATATTTTTTATTTCTTGTTCAATTTCATCTGTGACCCATTGATTGCTGAGTAGGATGTTGTTTAATTTCCATATATTTAGGTGGTATTTCTGGTTTCTTCTGTTGTTTATTTCCAGTTTCATTGCACTGTGGTCCGATAATATGCATGGGATAATTTCTGTTTTCTTGCATATACTTAAGCATAACGTATGGTCTAGTATGTGATCTGTTTTGGAAAATGACCCATGTGCAGCTGAAAAAAATGTGCATTCAGCTGTGGTTGAGTGGAACCCTCTGTATATGTTTACCAAGTCCATTTGTTCCAAACTCTAGTCCAGTTCTGCTACATCTTTGCTAATTTTTTGTGTGGTTGACCTATCTTTTTGTGATAAGGGGGTGTTAATGTCTCCTGTTAAGATTGTGGTCTTGCATATTAGATTTTTCATGCCCATTAAAATTTGTCTTATGTAGTTGGGTGCTCCCATATTTGCTGTGTTTACATTCATGAGTATTACCTCTTCCTCTTGAATTTTTCCCCTGACCATTATATAGTGGTCTTCTTTATTTTGTTTGATCATTCTTGGATTGAAGTTGAGACTGTCTGAGAACAGGATTGCTACCCATGTTTTTTTTCTGATGTGCTGGGGGGTGCAGTATTATTTTCCATCTTCAATTTTCAGCCTATGAATTTCCTTATGAGTTAAGTGTGTTTCTTGTATACAGCATATTGTTGAATTTTGTTTGCTAATCACTGTGCCAGTCTATTTCTCTCAATTGGTGAATTGAGTCCATTTACATTGATGGTTATAGTTGAGATGTGTTGACTTACGATTAACATATTATTTACCTGCTGTTGTTTACTCCTTGTCCTTTGTTTAATTGCTTGATCTATTCAGTTGGTTTGTTCTGTTTTTGTTTGTGGGGTTTGATCATTTTGGTCCCTTTCTAGAACATCTTTTAGTAGTATATGTAGGATTGGCTTTGTCGTCATGAAATTCTTTAGCTGTTCTTTTTCATGGAAGTATTTCACTTCCCCATCAAACTTGAAAGTGTGTGACAAGGTATAGTATCCAGGACTGTAATTTGTTTTCATAGAGGAGTTGTAGTACTCTGCTGCATGGTTTTCTTGCTTTCATGGTTCGTGAAGAGAAGTCGGCCATAATTCTGATGGCTTTTCCTTGGAATGTGATCTGCTTCTTTTCTCTAGCAGCTTTCAGTCTATTATTCTTATGCTGGATTTTTGGCATCTTGACTATTATATGTCTCAGCGTGCTTTTAATTGCATTGTTATTTGGTGTTCTGTATGATTCAGTTACCTGAATGTCAGATTGTTTCCTCATATTTGGGAAGTTTTCTGCTATTACTTCTGCCTATATTCTTTTTGTATCATTTGTATTGACTCTGTCTTTCTCATTGACACCTATTAGTTTCAAATTGTTTATCTTTGCATCATGTTGCAGGTGATGAATTATTTTTTCCTGCCTCTTAGTTGTTTTTAAGAGATCCTTTCTTACTGTTTCACTAACTGCACATCTTCAAGATCTAAAACTCTGTCTTTACTTTACTCAAATGGTTTTGCAGGGTTGTGATTCAGATTTTAAGTTCATTTCTTTGAGTCCCTTCATGTGAGCTATTTCCTTCCTGCATTGTTCATTCAAGAGGTCCGTCATTTTTCTAATCTCTTCTTTTTTTTTTTTTAATCAGTGTCTTATTTAGAAGAAATTTTCAATTCTTTTACTGCAGATTTTTTTTACATTGGGTTTCATCCATATTTTCTGTATTTCATTCTTTATTTCAGATGCTATGATTGTAGAGATTTTTTTTTTTTTTTTTTAATTTCAGAAATCAATTCGCTCTGAGTTCCTCTATACCTTTCTGCCATTGGTTCTTTTCTTCTGACACTATTTATTCATACATTTCAGCTGAGCTGTTGTTTCTGCACTTGTTCTGGGTGGACTCGAGGCCTGATATTGATTTTGCTCCATGTCTTTATCATTTCGTAGAGCGTTGGCTTCTGACCTTTGGTGTAGAGCTTTGGTGCAGTTGTAACCTTAGCACCTACTGAGTTTGAGTTTATCCAGTTATGCCTGGCTTGGGTCTAGCTGTTGTGTTCAGCTCTTTCCTGCTGTAGCCCTTGGAAGTGAACCTGTTGTGTCCCTTAGCACAACAGTGAACCTTGGTGCCCCTCTGTTGTCCCCTGGCCCGGGGGCACCGGGGAGTGCAGAAGCTCTCCCAAACACTAGTCAGGCCTGGACTTGGGCTGGATCTGGGATTCCCGAGAGCATCGCAGAAGTTGTCACTCACTGGGCAGGTTTGGGGGTGGGTGCTCTGGAGTGGTTAAGGGATCCAGAGGGTGCAGTAGAGGGTCTCACTCATGCGGCATGTAGGGCTGGCTGTGCTGGCTCTGGAAGGGTGTGGGAGGTGCACAGAATGTGGGGAATGGTCTCGCGCAGCAGGCCTATTCTTGGTCCAGCTGGCTCAGGAGAGAGCAGAAGCTCTCTCACATACTCGCAGGACCTGGAATTGGGCTAATCTGGAGCAGTCCCAAAGGAAATACCTTTTTCAGTGTATAACTTTTTGATTTATTTACAGAGATGTAGAGGTATAGCTTTCACAGAAAGATGCATAGATTGCATTAGATGACATTTCAAATTTGTTTATGTTCTTAACACTTAAGTCTCTAAGATAACCTGTGCTATATGGCATGATTTTGCTTATAACCTCACTGTAGTGTTATTATCTATGCTCATTTCTCACCATTATCCTAAGATTATTTATTAGTTATCTATGAATTTAACAAATGTTAGGTATTTCATAGAATTAAAAATGCCTGGGCACCATTGTTTATCAGAAGCAAGTTTGACACCCCAAAACAGAAAAAGAAATGTATAGTCATGTATAAATCTTAGCACGTAAACTCAGAATCCAGATTTCAGTTAATAACTAAATATATTGACTGTTTCTCTTTTTGTTTGTTCCTTTTTTTTTTGTTTTGTTTTGTTTCGGTGGAACTGGGGATTGAACTCAGGCCCTTGTGCTTGCCAGTCAAGTGCTTTTTTTACTGAACTATCTCTCTAGACCCATGTATTGACTGTTTCTGTGTGCCAGGCAATATAATTGGCACGAAGAAGAAAGATTGGAGAAATTGAATTATGCTCAGATCTAGGACTTTAAACCAAAGATCAATGAGATTAAATCCAGTGTCTTCTGACTGTCTTATTCCAAAGAGATTTGAGTGCTATTGACTCATCTATTCACCCTTGCATGAATCAGAATTTGTGAGGATCCGTGTCTTATTTCTTTTCAGTATTAGGAATTGAACCCAGAGTCATTGCAGTGAGACATTCCCAGACCCCTTTTTTATTTGAGACAGAGTCCCATTAAATTGTTAAATCTAGGCTTGGTTTGCACTTAATCTTAGCCAAAAGGGCTAGGTTTGAACTTGCAGTCCTCTTTCTTCAACCTCCCAGAGTGCTGGGATGATAGGCTTGCGCCACTATGCCCAGACTGGCTGGCTCAGCTTGTCCTGGCAGTGGGGCTAGAGTGGCATGTGGTACTGGGATTGAACTGTGGTCCCTGTGGTTGCCTAAGCAGGCATTTTAGTCCCCTCAGCTATCTCACCAGCCCATTAATAACCATTTTAATATTCTAATTGTGTTCTGAAAGACAAACCTTATGATAAAAGTAATTGATTTAAATTTTACCTATTAGTTTTCTTGGCACACTTGCTCTGTTTCTCTTTTGTTAACTTGCACTAGTGTATAAATCCTTGATGTCATATTAGTGATAGTATATTTCATGATATTTACATAAATTCATGTGTTATTCATTTAAGTGAGATTCTTCAAATCAATAGTCCTTTATATTCATAAAATGACCACATTCTAAAATAACAAGTTTCATTGCAGGTCACCTCACTCAAACTTCCTTTCATTTGTTCTTTTTACTGTATACTTTACATTTATATAGCAATCTATGAACTTTTTAAATACTTCATATAATTGAAATTTTAAGAGTTCTCATTTCTTTTCTGCACAGGACAAATTTTTATCAGTTTTTAAAAACTGAGTTGAAATAGTTTCTATTTATGCAAATTAGGTTTTATGGTTTTGCACTGAATGTTTTCAATTTCATATCCTTTTAAGGGTGGTACTGAAAGAGAGTTATTGTGTTTTTCTTTACACTTTCCTGTGTTGAGCTTCACCCAAGATCTTGCAAATATTTGCTATATAAAGTTATTTCTGGATCCTGCATTGCTTTAATTGCAAATCCACTAAGGTAAATCTGTCCTGAAAATAGTACCTTCAAATGTACATCTTCCATGTCTCTAAATAGAGCCTAAGTACATTGAATTATATCAATTGTGATTAAAGTAACAGGATATTTACTGTCACTTGAAATGTTTAGTACCTATTCTTTACCATTGTTCTTGTATTGTTGATTTATCCTTCTTGAATATAAATTTTACCAGTTTTTTTTTTCTTTTTTAAATTATATGGGCTAATAAAAATACATTGTGTGTTACTTAGCTGCCTGGCTCAAATGTCTTTATTAGTCTGTCTAATTGTGTTATAAAAATGAAATGGAGCACACAGTGCTTCTTCTGGAAATGGTATCTATGGAACACAAAATGCTTCTGGAAATACTATAGTCTCCTTATCAATAAAAGTGTTTATCCAGATGTTTGTCCCAAAAACATCTACTGCACTCAACCACATTTCATATGTAATAGAGAGGGAGAAAAGGGAAGGAAGAGATAATAAAAATACTAATTGAACTCTTCCAGCACCCATGGTTTATTCCAATTTTGATGAATCAGGGGCTAAGGTTAATTTAGGTGTCTGATGGTTTTTCCCTTTACTCTCCAAGAGGCTCATCAATGATGAGCCTATTTGCATAGAAGAAAAGCCTGAGATTCGCAGCTCTTTTGTTTTACCTGTTTGATCAAATTTATTCAAAGTGATGATACAGAAATTATCTCTACCATCATTGTTCAGATTCTTAGCTAATTAGACCCTGGGTCTGTACTATACTGTACTGTACTCAGCTTTGCTTTACATATGTAGTCTTATTACATGGGAATGTACAAAATAAGAATTACCTTTATTTCCTAAGTAAACAAATATGACTCAGAATTGACTGATGATATTTTTCAAAAACATGAAGGGTGTTTTGTTCATAGAAATGCATTGACTTGACAATTCTTTATGTTTGTCAACTAATCTGAAGTAGTATCATAAGTTGCAATCCCAGAGGTACTAGAAAGAGTACAAAAAAAGGCTTGAAGTACACCAAAAGCAGCAATGAAGACTTCATTTCCCTGACGGGTATTTATAGAGACTATAATAATTGAATATATTAGCTTTTCTGGTGAAGAATGGATTGATACTATTAAGATGATAAATTTTCTTCTCTAACCATGTAGTTGTTTATTTACAAAGTTTAATTGAAGTCACTGATGATGGGAAAACAGACCTTGATACATTTCTTTTATAATAGTTTAATGAGGGGGCTGGACAAATAACTCATTCGATTAAAGCAACTGAAAACTGGTACAAGGGCCAGGGGTTCAATCCCTGGGCCTACTGTGCCAGCCCTCCCTTGGGGTACGCTGAAATGGCCATTGAGACTGGGCTTGGTGGCATGGACCTGTAATCCCAGCTCTTGGGAGGCTGTAAACAGGTGGATCACTTCGAGTTCAATCTAGTAGTGATACCCAGAACAACCTGTGGACACTTCCCTAAAATACAAAAAAGAAATAAATAAAACAAAATAGTTTAAAGAAAAGGATAGATTTTACAGCTTTATTTATTGAAGTCTTCTCTTATCCTTTGTTTGAAATTATTATACAAGCATCAATGAGAAAATATTTATTTATTATAGCAGAGAAAATTGATATTGGTAGACTTTAGATATAGAATTTATATTGAATATAAGAAATTAGTTGTAGACTGAGCTTATTGGTCATGTCAGATTTAATGGATATATATATATATATATTAAGCTTGAAAATAATATTAACTTACTCTTGATAAATGCACTGAACCATCCCAGTTTTTCTCTCAGGAATTAGTTTTATTTATTACATTGTCTAATTCATAATATAATTAGATTTGAATTCATTAGTGCTATAGGAAATTAAAAAATGTGTACTTATAAAAACATTTTCATTTACTTAAAATTTAAAGAAAACATACATATAGTTTATAATAGCAATGTAGTATAGTTTTAAAGTTTACTAAACATTAATTAGGACTTGATTAAAAGCCCTTGCCATGAGAATTCTAAAAAATCATGAATGTGATGGGGATTTATTTTATTTAGTTTTCATAAATTTATTTATTTATTTTTGCGGAACTGGGGATTGAACTCAGGCCCTTGCGCTTGCCAGGCGAGCATTTATTGTACTGAGTTATCTCCCTGGCCCTTGTGATGAAGATTTAAAGGAAAAATATACTTGTGAAGAAACACTTTGACCTGTCCTTATATATTTAATTTCCTTACATTTCTATTGTATAGTATGTGTTACTATACAAATGTGTGTATACATACAAATGTAAACATATAAACACAGAAAAGTGTATATGCACAAAAGTGTATATGTATATATAGGTACAAATTTATATACATGAGTAAATATATAAACATGCCAATATATATTCATATACATACATATAAGTATATTTACATCTACATATACACATGTAAATTCTGATGTATATATATTTATTTTGTACTATTCTATATTATAAAGTCTTGAAGATTACAACTGCAACTAACTTGATTTGTTTTAATACTCTGAACACTGAATATATCCTTCTAGCCTTTATATTGTTTTTTGTTTAAAAATAGGTCATACTTTATGTATATATGAGAATTATCTTAATGTGGAGATATAGATTTTAATATGTAGCACTAAGAACTCATATTGATGCCAAATAAGCTAACTCAATAAAATATCAACTATTTTAGCTTTGTAAAAAAATTATTTTATTTTGAAGATTAAAAACAAAAGCAAGAACAAAATTCAGACAAAAAGACAGAAACAGGGTAACATACAGCAGTACATGTATTACAGATTTTCAAAACAAGAATAGGTGATTAACAATGGTTGATATATTATTTATTTTTATTATAAATTTGTTGCTCATATTAACAGACATAGTTATGTAAGATTGGACATAAGATTGAATATTACTGCTTGCTTTTAAGAAACCTTAAATTTTTGTTCTTGTATTTTTTTCTTTCCTTTTTTACCTTTTTAAAAATTATTTTAATGAGAGTATAGTAACAATTGATATAACACTAGAAATAGTATACATTTAGAAAAATGAAGCTCAGGTATTCAAGCATAGTTTTTGTGTTAATGTAGTTGCTTACATCGTAGATCTTAGCATACAGATTAGTCAAAGTGGAACTTCTACACATTTAACTGCTATTTAAAAAAATGGATGGAAATTTTAGTACAAATCACCTCAGGGTATATATATACTTCATTGTTTTTCCCATTTCCTTTTTTCCTAACTTTTCTCCTTTCTCTCATCTTTGTTGTTCAATACTTAAGTTCTGTTTCTTTCTGTTTTACTATATCTGTCATTCTAAATTCAAAATGGATTAAAAATCTAAACATTAAAACAGAAACACTAAATGTCCTGGAAGAGAGTGTAGGTGGAAATCTTGAACACATAAGGATAGGCAGGCAGTTCATGAACAAAAATCAAACTTCATGGGAAATATTTAAAAGAATCAATAGCTAGGACCTCCTTTTATTGAGAAGTTTCTGCACATCAAAAGAAATCACTAACTGAGGGCAAAGACAGCCTACAAATTTGGAAAAAAAATCTTAACTAATAAAAACACAGACAAAGGTCTGCCTAGAATATATAAATAACTAAAAAAAAAATAGGAATAGGGCCCTAAAATTTATGACCCAATCAAAAAATGGGCATCTGAAATGAATATCTACTTCTCAGAGGAAGAAATACAAGCTGCAAATAAACACCTGAAAAAAATGATCCACATCATTGGCCATTCAAGAAATGAAAATTAAAACAACATTGAGATACCATAAAGAAATCAACAACAAATGCTGGATAGGCTGCAGGTGGGGGGAGGAAGGAACCCTTTTCTAGTGCTGGTGGGAATGTAAACTGGTACAACCACTATGGAAATCAAATCAATGTGGAGACTCCTCAAAAAACTAGGGCTGAAAATTCCATGCAATCCAGCTATTCCCCCCCTGGCTATTTTCTGAAAAGAATTGAAAACTTCATACCATGTGCACCCATGTTTTATAGCAGCACAATTTTTCATAGCCAAATCTTGGAAACAACCAAAATGCCCATCATCCAAGGAATGGATGAAAAAGATGTGGTATTTTTATACAATGGCATATTACTGAGCTCTAAAGACAAACTTGAAGCCTTCATAGGTAAGTGGATGCAAGTGGACACTGTATTCATAAGTGAAATAAATCAGATCCACATGTGTAAATATTGTATTGTCTCCCTAGTATAAGAATCCAAAAGAAGAAAGGTATTTTAGCTTTGGCTGAAAGAGTATTATAAGTTCTGTTCTAGTAGCTGTTAGAGAATGTCAAGGTTCTACTCTACTTTTTTCTTTGTCTGTCTGTGTGTCTGTGTGTCTGTGTGTCTGTCTGTGAGTCTGTCTGTATGCCTGTCTGTCTGCCTGCCTACCTGCCTACTTATGTAGAGACTCACTATGTAATTGAGACTTCCTTTAACTCACTGTGTAGCAAGCTGGCCTTGAATTTGTGATTATCCTCCCTCCTCAAACTTTTAAGTACTACGATTATAGTTGTTTGTCACCACACCCAGCATTATTCTTTTTTTTTTCCAGCAAATATTTGAGTACTAGTCTTGGCTATGGTTTTGCCAAATGTTGAGGATACAAAGTTTAATGAGACATATTTTCATCATGGAAGGAATAAGTCATACAGTGGTCATACACGCACACACACACACAAACACACACAATTTACATTACAATGCAGAAAATGCAGCAATTATGTTATGTCAAAGAATTAGTTATTGAAGGTTACCTAACCTAGTTGGAAGTCTCACTGAAGCCTTCTTGATGTTGAATCCTGAAATAAGCTATTTACGAATGTATACTGCTATGAGTAGGAATGTGGAAGAATGCAAAGAATATTCTGTTTGAATGGAATAGAAAAAAAAGGAAATAAGTAGGATCTTTTAGCAAAAGTACAAATATTATGTATTATGAGTTTAATACTGGGTACTAGTTAGTATTTACTAGTTTAATGTTTAAAGGCTCTTGCATGGATTCTACAGTTTATGACTAACAATATCTTCATAAAGTGCAGTTTCAACTCTCTTGTGCAGAAAAGGTAATGCAAAATTAAAGTAGGAAAGCCAGAATTGTCTGTTTTGTAGATAATCTGGCTCTAGAATTAATGCTATTAAAGATTACTTAAAACATTAAAGATTACTTAAAGCATGACTAGAGCTGGAGTAATATGGCAAGGCCTCATGGGAATTTTGGAGTAAACACCTAATATTAAAAGCATAGCAAATTAAACAGTATCATGTAGCACTAAAAAATTTAATTCTTTTTTTCACACATTGAATAATTCTTTTTTTTTTTTTTTTGTTTTGTTTTGTTTTTTTGGTGGAACTGAGAATTGAAGTCAGGCCTTTGTGCTTGCCAGGGAAGTGCTTATTTCACTGAGCAATCTCCCAGCCCTGAATAATTCTTGTATCTTTTTTTTATTCCTGGAAAAACTACAGCTATGTATCCATACAGGTTCAGACCTGTACCCTTGTCTATATCCATATCCATATCTGCATCTTTCCATCCATGCAATTTTCCTTTGGAAGGTTGCATTCATGTACGGTATATAAGAAAATGAAATGTGCATTGGGATTTACATTTTTTCCAACATTAGCTAGTTATGTTTTATACATCATGTTTTTCAAATTGAAATGTTTAAGGTCATACTTCTAATTGTAGCTTTTGTTCTACAAATTTCACAAAGATGCTAAGTTGTGAATCTCATTAAACTTAATTCTTATGATCAAGAAAAGAGAGGATCTCTGTTTCAGTTTAATCTCTTAAAAATGAATTTCTTTTTTAATATTCTCCTGAGAAGGTGTTAGCGCTCATTATTAGGTGCACATTATTACTTTTAAAAACAAAATTTAGTATATACTGTATAGCATGCTCATTTGAGAATACTAATTATTTATTTGAGGAAGTCTATTTCGTCCCTACTAAATGGTTTGACAATGAATTCTTTTAAGTTAAATTTGGAAGAGTACTGTAAATATGGTATGTATTATACTAGACATAGTTACTGAGAGAAGTAGTTTTACAACATTTAGAGAAATGAGAAATCAACATTTAAAAAATCTTAGGATATGTTGAGTAGAATGGAAAAAAGCAGAGTCAGACCTTTGAAAATAAGACATCAATGAACAGAGTAAAAATGAACGATTAAAGTACACAAATTCTAAGCTTTTTATCTGCTTAGCAATTATCTTCTAAGAATTTTTTAAGGTACTGTTTTTCCAAGAATTCAGTTTTGATATAAAAAAGAGACATGATTCTTTGCTCTGTTTCATTAATTGAAAGCTCTGATTTAACATTTTTATCATGCTGCCTTCAAAGTAACTTTTTAAAAAAATAATTTCTTTGCTTCAATAGTATTTTCAGAAATTTGACTAAAAAATTTCTACTGAATGATATTTCACGAATGGTTATTATTTTTCATGGATTTCAAACTTACTGGTCTTGAATGGAATGTTTTGGTATGTTTTATTTTCTCTATAAATAAAAATACTAGTAAAAATATTAACAATATATTTTTATATTAGTACTCTTTCTAAATAAATAATGAAAATCTAAATTAGTGCTGTCCTATTAGACTTTCTTTGTGGTTGGAAATGTTCTGTATCTTTTCTGTTCAATAATAGGAATGATTAAAACAGTAACAGAGGCAGCCACGTGTTATTATTGAATACTTGGGATGTAACTAAGATGACATGATACTTAAGTTTTAATATTATTTAATAATAGTTGTCTTTATTTATTGATTACACGTGTTAAATCACTATTATGTTGGCTAGAACAGTTATAGTTACTATATTTAAGTGTGCCTTGTAAAAATGATATTTTTAAAAATTCATAATCAAATATTAATTTATGTATATACATCCCAAGGAAAATCTTTACACATAGATATTGCATGCTTCTACCTGATGCATTCTCTCTCCAAGTAATTTCAGTTTGGTAGGACTGAGACAATTGACATGAAGGGAACGCATTTACATAGAACATCTCAATCATGCTACTAAGTTATTGTGATTGAAACAAAAAATAAATAAATTTTCAAATTTAGAACTAGAAGTAGGAAATACACCAAGTCTACTGAATAAAATCTTTTGGCTTGTGACAGTTCTCTTTCTAACCATTTTGTGATGGATGGGTTCATGATTTTTAATTGAATATTCAGTGTGATTTGGATGATGGATTACTGAGACCACTTCCTTATGCAGTCATATACTGCTGATCTTCATGCTAATAATATCTAAAAATATTGTAAGAAACTAGTCCCCTGGTTTTTTTTTGATGAGAACATTGATTTCTTCATTTTTTCTTTAGTTTCTGCTTTAATAAATGCAAAACAGTATGTGTTGCAGCAAAATAAAAAATGTTTCTCACCAACCCCAGTGTCAGTAAAACTAAAAAAATTAAAGAAACATTTTTCTTCTGCCTCTACAGGAAATAATAATTAAGACTGTTAAAGTGTAGCACTGCAACTATACCTGCTCTGCCAGTTCCAAAGAAAGGGTTAATTTGTAGTCTGCATTTAGCCTTATTAGTATTTTGTTCTGTTTTTCTTCATTAATATTTTATGTTGTCTGGTAAAACAAAAGAAAAACTGATAATGCCGTGCATAGAGATTAAATGTCACAATTAGTCAATTAGGAACTCAGCAAAGGGTGAGACTATTATAGCTGTCAGACACACATTGTGTGTGTTGTATATATGCATACTATAAGTTTGGCAAGTTAAAATAATCATAGGTACCTGAAGTTTCACTGTCTTGTTTTCTTTTACAATAGTCATTCTATTCAAGCAGAGTTTTATTCATCTTTGAATGAGAGAAAATTCAAAAACAGTTAAGATAATACAATAGCTTTATTTCTTAAATAAATGAAGACAGTATTCCAGAAATGCTTTGGCTGCTTTTCATGAGCATTACAGAATTTTTAAAAGTCAGGTTTTCAGGCTTAGTTATCATATCTGCAATTTAGAGAGTAGGAAAAAGATAACAGATAAGATAGTTGTCAAAGTCCTGTAGTATTGTCTTCAAGATATTTCTTGATCATTGACTTGCAAAATTGCTGTTTTTAAGCAGCAGTTGTAACCATGCCTACCTCAAGGTCACTATCCTGGAATTTTGTGTAGAAGGAATAAAACATTTGAGCCTAATAGGTTCTTTTTTTATTTATTTTTTATTGAGTCTAATTGACAAATAAAATATATTTAAGATATACTGCATCAGGTTTTGAGATAAATGTATGTTATGAAATGATTGCTATAATCAGGCTAATTAACATATCCATCACCTCCTATACTTATAGCAATTCTTAATTATCTCTGCTTAGAAACATTTCATAATAGGACAAGTCAAAACAGGAAGGGTACTGGGGAAATGGAAAAAAGGTATTTTATCATTAAAAGATAGTGATGTTCACATGAATTTATTTCAGTGAAAAGGTATCCAATACATAGCCTTAAGTGAAATAGCAGTTTACAAACAAAACAAAATAAAAACACAGAATTGTCAATGTTTTATTTTGAAAAATGAATTAATGTATATAAATAAAAATTATCTAAAATGGTCTTCATTGTTTTAGTTTGTCTCTGCTAGTAAAACTTAAGTTTGCCTATTGCAGATTAATGTTCACCTAGAGTGATTTCATTCCTTTTTATGGAAATAGACTATTTTTTCAGCACATCTTAGAAAAAAATAAGAGTGTACATGTAGAACTCTACAAATAAAAATATGAAACTTACTGAGGGTACAGAATGTGGTCCATAGCCAAGTTGACTTTAAAAATGAGCCAGTGTGTAAAGAATTGTTCCAAAGTGCTAGTGGGAATACATTTGATGGAGGACAAATTCTAATTTTTTTAAAACAGGGGAGATGATTCACTTGATTAGACAGACAACATAGAGTGGGCTACTTCATGTTAGTTGGACATTTATAATTTTTTATGTCCTGTATAATTTAATTTTTCATAGCTTTCATTGTAAAATACAACATGACCACTAGATTTCTTTCAGAGGCAGATTTCCAGCACAACAGCAGTTGTATGTATCAATATTTATCATATTAGAAGCTTAAAAATATATGTAGAATATATTTTTGTGCATATTATCATTATAACTTCCCTAGGTTTACTTGTTCCTTTCTCTTTTTGAAAATTTTCTAAAAATCTGTTTTTATTATTTTCTTTTAATTTTTTATATAAAATAAAAATGTATTATGTTCATAACTTTCATATAATTGATGTCATAGAAAGCAGTAAAGACTGTCATGCATGTCACATATATACTCATCAAAAAGTCTCATTTTATTCAAAAAAAATAGAATGAAGGATCAAGAATAGTGGTTTGAAATCTCATGGGATTTTAGGATTTAACAAATAGCATGTGTGAAATTTCAGACCACAACAGTGTTGAAAATAAAGGAATAATAAATACAAGAGCACATATTTTCACATTAAAAACAGTAAAAGCTACATAACCAAAATCCAAACCTAAACATTAATCCAAAATAAAATTCCAAATCAAGAAGCAGATCGGAGGCCAAATGAAGATCTATCAATTAAATACCTACTTTAAAGAAATATCTAGAACATAACACAAAAAGTAATATTTACCAATAAGATTTCTTAGTTTTTTCACATACTTCTCTAGAATTAAAAGAAAATTTATCGTTTAACAATGGGAATGTGATTTAAATTACATTTTCTTTAAAATAATTACAAAATTTGAGAACAATACATACGTTTATTTTATAGACATATTCCAAAACTAAAATATATGGTATAGAATACCTTTTCTTTTTTTTAGTACATGATCTTAAATTTCCTGACATTCAATTTGATAAGGACTTTGACAGCATCTACACTGAATTCTAATCTTGCAGAAAATTTATTTCTAAGTCAATAAGCTGTAAAGCCAGGACAAAGTATTATTTATGATTTATGAAAACAATTATGTTCCTGAGGCACAAATCATAGAACTATTGAAAATTACCAGCTGGACAAAAACTGTGCAGATTAACCAATCAATTGATAAATGAAGTCTTGTACAAGGTGCTGTACAGCATATTGTTGGATTTTGCTTCCTAATTCAGTGTGCCAGTCTATTTCTTTTAATTGGTTAGCTGAGTCCATTTACATTGATGGTTATAATTGAGATGTACTGACTTACGTTTGACATGTTATTTACCTGCTGTTGTATACCTCTTTTTCTTCTGTGTTTATTTGTTTGTCCTGTTTAGTGGGCTCTTTCTGTTCTCATTTATGAAGTTGTAGTCATTTTGTTACCCCTCTAGAATGACTTTTAGTAGTCTGTATAAGGTTGGCTTTGTCATCATGAAATTCTTTGGTTTTCTCTTCTTTGTGGAAGTGTTTCACTTCTCCCTTAAACTTGAGAGTTTTGCAGGATCTGTCAATATGGGCTGGAATTTGTTTTCTTGCAAGACTTGTAGTACTTTGCTCCATGCTCTTCTTGACTTGATGATTTGTGAAGAGAAATGTGCTATTATTCTGATGTGTTTTCCTTTAAATGTGATCTGTTTCTTGTCTCTAGAGGCTTTTAATATACTGTTCCTGTGCAGAATGTCTGGGATCTTGATTATATATGTCTGGGTGTGGTGTTAATTGGGTTGATGTTATTTGGAGTTCTATATGCTTCAGTTACCTGAATGTCAGGTTGTTTCCCCGTATTTGGGAAGTTTTCTGCAATTACTTCTGTCCATATTCTTTTTATATCATTTGTGTTGACCCTTTCTCATTGATGCCTAGTAGTCCTATGTTGTTCATCTTGGCATTGTCTTGCAGATGTTGAGTGATATTTTCCTGCATTCTAGTTGCCTTTTAAGAGATCTTTTCTTACCTTTTCACTAGCTGCAATGGCGTCTTCAAGATCTGAAAGTTTAGTTTCACTTTCATTCAAATGGTTTTTCTAGCTTGTGACTGAGGTTTTAATTTCCTGTATACCTCTTTGAATCTGCTTCATGCATTCTTTTTCTTTTCTGTATTGCTCATTCAGTGATTCCATCGTTTTTTCTATTTTCCTCTAATTTTTTTTATTAGTGTCTTCTTTAGAAGCACTTAGTAATACTTTCATTATAGTCATCATTTCTTTTTTTACTTCAGAAATTATTTCTGATCTGATTTCTTCTATACTTTTTTGTTTCTTTACTTTGGACACTATTATTTCAGAGATTTCAGGTGTGTGATTTCCAATTTCTTCTATGCTAGTGTCTACTGCATTTGTTCTGGGTAGCCTTGGGGCCTGAGAATGCATTTAACTCCTTCTTTTTGTCATTTTGTATAGCACTGACTTTTAGTGTAAAGCTTTGGTGCAGTTATTACCTTAGCACCAGATCTACCAAGTTCAAACTTGTCCAGGTAGGTGTAGCTTGGTTCTGGCAGCATTGTTCCACTTTTTCCTGCTGCAGCCCTTGGAATTAAATCCTCTATGCCACTCTGGGAAGATGTACTGCTCCTGGTTATCTGTGTGGGTCTTGCCTCTAGACTCTCTTCAGGGAATTCTGCCACAGACTCAATACCAGGCCTGTCCTGTGGAGGAAATTCCACACACAAACATCAGGCCTGGGTACTGGCTCAAATGAGGATCTGGTGGGTCAGTGGCTGGTCCCTCTCACTCCTGGTTATCTTTCAGGCCCCAGGTTGTGCACCACTTGTTGTATGTTATGAGTCAGTGCCAAAAGAAACGATGAGAAGATCTAATGAATATAGCTTCAGAGGTCTGACTGATACTAGTCTCTAAGTGAGCCTGGATATTTATATTCTATTCTATGTTTTCAGTAAAATAAGGATAAGTGATAAAGAACCTTAAGATGATCTCTGTTATACAACAACATGAAGGAGCTAAATGCCTCATACAAAAAAATGAGTAATAGATTCATATAAATACTTGAGCATTTTATGTGCATTGTTTGCTAAATTGGCAAGGGACTTAGAGAATAAACTAACAGGGCTTATATTAAAAATACTTTTTATGTATTGTTTTTATTTTAAGGTGATATGAAGATTATTGTTTTCTCCTTAAAATATATAGTGATCCTTGATAGTCTTTAAGGAAAAGCTAAGCTGGGCGTGGTGGTGCATGCCTGTAATCCCAGCACTCGGGAGGCTGAGGCAGGAGGATTGTTGTGAGTTCAAGACCAGCCTGAGCTACAAAGTGAGCTTAAGGACAGCCTGAACTGCATAGTGAGACCCTGTCTCAAAAAAGACAAAAAAAAAAAAAAAAAAAGGAAAAGCTACTGCATGATCAACATGCTAAAATTGTTTTATTTTTGCTGGACTTATTCTTAAGGAAATTGATACATTGTAATATATCTTTAATTTATAAGACAATCACAGTTACAGTGAAAGTCTTCATTGTCATTTAAAAATATAACGTTTGCCACCATATATTCCACATTTACCAAATCTGATATTCACACCAACTTCCTCCATTAAGCACAGTAGGCCTCGTGACTTTGTCCCACATTATATACTGGAATTTTGATGATTAGTCTTGATTGATGGCTTGAATAGATTAAATAACAGCAGAAAGGAGATTGACTTTTAAGGACACCAGTTTTTATCAATGAATTAACTCATCAGTGAGTTCATAGTTGAATAGGATTTTAGAAGGTAGGACCTAGCCAGAAGTGCGTCACTGAAGTTTCTAGCTCTTTCTGTTTCTATTGGTTGCTCTGAAGCCAGTAGTTGTCCTCTGTCATGTCCTTCTGCCATGACAGTTATGCCTTAGAGTCAGCTCACTATGGTCTTCTGAAACCATGAGTCAAGATAAACCTTTCAGCTTTTAAAGGGTGTATGCTTGGTATTTTGTCTCCAGTGGAAAGGTAACTAACATAGGGGTCCATGAAAACAGTGTATTTATTTTTAAAATAAGGTGAACTATATAAGTTGAAAAAATTTAGTATTTAATATTATTATGTTTATATATATATATATACTAATATAGCTATGAAATATGATTTCCAATTATTTAATGGAGAAATAAGCCCATGAAGTCAAATTTTGTCAGGGTCTATGATTATAATATACCCCTAGACAGTCAAATAAGAATTTATAGTTATCTCCATTTGGCATGATGAATTATATACAGTAATCAAATAATAATATTTGAGTGAACCATCATTTAAAGGTCTGTGTAGTATTAAATATGGACAAAAGTGTTTTAAGTGCTTTACATATTGTGTCTTAATGATGTAAACAAGCTTCTGATGCTGGTACCATTATTACCATAACTCCCATTTTTAGTACTTTGTGCCTCTTTTGGACTTCAAGACAAAACCATGGAGAATGTGCTTAGTAAAGTTTACCATCTGCTGAGCAATGAACAAGAAAAATGCTGGAACCATTGGCATTGCCTTATTAGTAAAGAAATAACTAGTCATCTTGTAAACATGTAAATATTTAATTTCTCCTACCACATTAACTGAAGTTACTTGTTTTGAGATATTAACATTTAGAGGCACTAAAAGGTTTTAATTATTTGTGGTTCTTTTCTAACCTTATTAAAATGTTATAATTATTTCCACCAATTTATTTAATTCAGAAATAATTATTTTATTTATAAATAAAAACCAAAAAATGCTACCTCGGGTCCTATTTTATGGCAAACCAGTTTCTTTAAAAGATTAAATATTTATTCTAGTGAAATCATTATTACTGCATATAGTATTTGAACATTTTTAAATTTGAAGTTTTGTGTGGGATATGCACTTGTGTGGAATATGCACATTTACATAAACTAGGGTTCAGGTAGAGGACATAAGTTGAATGTATCCGTAGTGAGTTAACGAAAATAACAAATGTCTGTTGTCATCTTATTGCACCTAATATTTCCATCATATGTCCCTAGTTTTGCTTGAAGAGGAAAATGTGGTGGAGAATTTAAACAGGTAACAGTATAATTACTTTTTCATAGAAGGCATGTTTGCTGGAATGTTAAATATTATTTCAGTATCCCTGTATTATCTTTTATCCCTAAATGAACTTTTAATTTGTTTGTTTTGATATGGAACACCAAGCTTGGTGGACACTATGAGTCAGAATGACTACCAAAACTCTGTTTTTGGCAAGAACATTTTCATAGATGATAGCAGGGAGAGATAAGATAATTACTCCTTGAAAGGAAATCTGCAATATTGGAGAACGAGTAGATTATGAGATGCATTCCTAGAAGTACATTATCAAATTCATTTATAATTATAAAAATACAATAAGTCTGCTATATAATAACAAATTAGTAGTCTTTGACTAAAGAAGTAGAGAACTGTTATTCCTAAACAGAATATTATTTTTTTGAAAGAGATTTAAGAAATTAAAGACAAAAATCATTGCTTGTCTTTCCAAACTAAGAAAACAAAGTATTATATAGAATACGTACATGTTGCTAAATGAATCATTCTAGAGCACTTTTAGCTTGTAAGGTAAAATTTTAAAAATAACTGAATATTACTTCTCAGTATTCTGCCAAGGACAAAATATTTGAGTTTAATAGGTGTAGAGGTACTATCTTTTAAATCTTTAGCTTTTCTTTGGACACAAGAGTTAAAGTTATTTTCAAGAATGTTTACTGAGAGCGGCTGAAAATAAGTTTAGTTTCTGCATTCCTAGTATCTCTTTTTAAATAATAGCTGCATAAGAGAATAACAGAAAAAAAGTTAATCTGACCACTAAAAGGTACAGTGGGATTATTTTCCTTTGCATTGTTGAGAGGGTTATACATCATAGCACATGTGAAATGTAAAGGCAAATGCTTCGCACAGAGTAAATAAAAACTACTGTTATTAATTATAGTTGTAGTGGTACCTTTAGCTGGTGTCTTAATCCGAAACAACTGAACTGAATTATATCTGTCTATTGAATGAAAGAGAATGTCCATTTATCATGTTTTTCTGGAACAGTGTTTTAGCCCATCAGCACAAAAATACACTGCTCCCTGAGCTTTTTTTATTTATCTCTTACATTTGATGAAGTACAAAGCATATTTATTTAATCATAGCACAAATATAATGATTGTAAAAACATACAAGCCTGAGAAGTTTGATGTTTTAACCAAAGATTGTAACACCTAAAGAAGAATAAACCTTTAGGAAGAGAGTTATTGAGTCAGATTTCCAACAACCTATGGAACAATCTGGTTTAATATCTTGTTTTTCCTTTTCAAGGAACTTTTTCATTATTGTTTTTAGATTCATATTTTAATATTTTAAAATTCTGCTAAAATATCAATAAGGACACATTGCAATTATTTTAGTTGACCCCATATCCTACCTCCTTTACCAACAGGAGCAAAGGTTGTACTCCAAATCTGATGCAACCCTGCATCAAAGGCTTCACTGGTGCAGCTTTAATACTCATGCATTGACCTCCTGGGCTTTAAACATCATGTGCTGTGTCATGTTTCATACTGTGTGTACAGTGTGGCTTCATACATATGGCTCCTGATCCTGTTTATGAGGAATCATATTCCCGAGGATTTTTTAAAAACACTGGAAGGCTTATTAAATCTTTACACACATATATATTCAAGATAGTGCTATTTATTCATGATTATCTATGCCATAGGAGATGATGTTATTTATTCATGATTGTCTATACCAAATCCTAAACTTTCGATTTTCTGATAGCTTAATCTTGACCTTAAAAATGATGATTGAGGCAGGCCAAAAACACTGATGTAGTTCTGGGTGTATCTTTGAGGATCTGTAGGTAAAACTGACCTGATTTGGAAAGACCTCTCATCAGAAAATTGGGTACCATCTAAGAGGATTGGGTACAGGTAGATCAAAAAGTATAGTCTTTCTTAATAGACACTTTATGAATGTAGACCTATAAGAAAATACTCAAAATTTGGTGTCCAGAAATATGGGCTGTAGTTTGCCATTGATATATCCTCTAAAGACCACGTATTAAGGCACAGTCCTCATCTTGATAATATTTCAGGGTGTTGTAACCCTTAAGAATCAGGGCTCAGTGTGAACAAGCTCTCTGGCATGCCCTCAGAGGGATACTGTGATATAGTCCCAGCACTCTGGTTTTGCTTTCTGGCTGCAGTAAGGTGAGCACCTTGCTTTAGCATACATTTCTAACATGATGCATTGTTTCACTGAAGACTCCAGTAGGCCAATTGACCATGGGCTGAAACATCTAAAGATCTGAACCAGCATAAACTTTACTTTTTAAAAATTGATTTACGTTAAGGATTTGTTGTAATATTAGGATACTGACATGCTTGGGAAGGCTTTAAAAATGCTAACTCACATGCCCTGAGCCAAATAAACTATGTTAAATACTCGGCAGGGTTGGGGGCATTAATCTCTTCCTTAACAAGCATTGCAGATTATTATCATTAATTCCAGTTAAGGTTAAAAAGTGATAAAATTTAAATTAGTAACTTTATCCATTTTTTCCTCCTACTCTCAGCCTTATACCTCATCTCTTTCCTTCTCTTTCCCCCTTCCTTTCCTCCATTCTTTCTCCTTCCTCTCATTTCTACATCCCTTTCTCTTCTCTATTGTGAATTAGGTGGATAAAACTAGACATTGCATTATTGTTAAACTGGAAAATTTGACTAATTTGATCTTAAGTACTTAGCTGATAGTCTTCAGCTCAGCAGTTTTTCATTGTACCACAGTTTGCTAAGAGGTTGAAATGTTCTTGAAGAAACCTTCTTCTATTGTCAATATTATTGTCCTTGGAGACATTGTCTTTCGGAATATAATAGAATTTCAAAGCCTACTGATTTAATCTTTTATGCTTCATATCGAGACAGTGTTCTATTCTAGGTGAAAGATTGCTATTTCTTTATTATTAAAGGATGAATTGTATCTTCCAAGCTATAATTAGCTATATCAGCCTTCACATCAAAAGGGTAGTAATTTTCTGAACCAGAGCTTTTCAAAAGTAGCATGAAAATAATTTTATGAGTGTCTTTTTCAAGAGGCTGTGGGATCAAACTAATCAGTTGAAAATGTGACCAAGTTATGCCAGACATAAATTCATATCCTGTCTATTTTTTATGTTGCTGTGCAGCTGTGATATGCTATTTTATCACATCTGAAAACTATATGGAGAGATGGCTAGATATAAAGTAAAAAGTAGACAGCCATCAATTGAAAATGATTAGGTGACATATCTGCAACACACAGAGGAAGATTTTTTAAAATTTCACTGAAGCAGTAGTAAGCTTTACCTGTGTTTTTACACCCTTCAGTGTCTTTTTAATATGACTCCAGTTTTGAAATAGAGTCCTGTTTGCATTTTTCTTTTCAAATTCTCAGTGGTTCTATACAGCCTATAGATTCCTGATTCTGTCTGTGTCTGTCTCCAAAATATTTCTTCCCTAGAGTTCTGTGCTTAAATTCCATTACTCTGTTAAGTGAAACCAAGCATTGCCCTAGTTTTCCCAGAGGCATGCTGTAGAATTATAGCACAGTACTTATAAACTCTTAGTAATAAACTGTTATTGGTAGCTGAACTTTAATTATGTGAACAAGGTCTTGTAATTCTACTGAATATTTTTCAAGGCCCGGATCTTGGTCATCGGCAACAGTGTTCAAATGTACCCTATCCTTTTGTCAAGGTTCCATATTTAAAAGAATGTAAGTAAACATGGCTTAATGATAAAGTTGTTTGAATATTTGTTGAGATGACAGGTAAAATGTGACTAGCACTTAACAGGTCCACAGGAGGTATTATTACTGTTATTTGAGGGCTTAGCATACTTATTGGTGTTTAGTGGTATCCTTTTACTAAGCTAACCATTTTCTCTTAAAATTTATTACTTTTGAATGGTAGTTAAAGCTTTGTTTCAAGCCTTTCATGGTTCCCTATTTATAGAAAATTCTTGTTAATGTTTGTTGAAGCTTTCAATCTTAGGAGTGAAAGACAAAGCAGTAAAGTTTAGAAGGCAGTGAAACAAAATAAGTTGAAATACTAAATAACTGTAGTCATTATTTATATAAATAGTATTTAAAGTAATTCACCGGTGATGTTTCTTCTAAAGAAAAGTCAATGTATATTTGAAAATATATTCCTCACTTTATGAAGCCATGTTCATGATCCACTTGCATATTTCTCAAAATATTTATCACATCTGTTTATGTGTTTATAATTTATGAAAAATATTAACTTCTATACCTTTTACATATTTTGTCTTTTGTGACTTCAATTTTTTTCACTTTCAGTAACTTAAAAATTATTCTGTGGCATTAAAGTCATTAAGGATAGCTAGAGACAGGAGAGAAAAGACAAGTCCAGGATTTGGATAGTGTAAGATTCATACAAACTATCCACTGATCAGTTTAATCCATTACATGCCAGGATTTCTGTTCAGCAGCACTTCCAGATTAATATAAATCAGTTGAAAGTGAAATTTTCACAAAATTATATAAAGTATTAAACCTCAAATCATATAAGTAACAAGTGTTAAAGTCAAGAAAAAATATGAATTTAAAGCAATCTATTTGCACTTAGTTTTTCTTGTCAGATTAGCACTAATTCCAGCAAATGGAAGGATTAAATGTTCAAAATTAAAAACACCAATCTTCCTCCTATATAAGAGTATATCTATGTAGTTTCAGGTGATTCTGTGCTTGGAACACTTCTTAGGTATAAGTGTTTACCTCCTAATGAAGTATTATGGCTCCTGGCATTTGAGAAAGGACACAAAATAAAGCAACCTTTCCTAAAATATTTTTTCAGTAAATTAAGTGAATTTACTAATTTTTAACTGTTAATATA
>PVKA01030147.1:0-27563 GCA_004027165.1 Ctenomys sociabilis
TATATATATATGTATATATATATATATATATATATATATATATATATATATATATAAATTTTTTTTTTCTTAGATGTCATACTCTTGTTACATCTAGGCCAGGAGTACCCCTGCTCTGTTTAACAAGTCACTGGGACTGTTAAACTTTGTATCAGTGAAGCATGAACAATGCAAAGGAAGTGTGAAAGGAGATAGACAGCTACACTGACAAATTAGGGTAGGAGGCTCCAGAAAGATGGGAGATGTGCGAGCCCTTTTTGTTCCTGGAATTCTTTTATAAGGGTTCAAGGGCCCTTCTCCCTACCTGGAGTTTGCCATAATCTGGTTCACTGGGCTGTCATGGATCCTAGGCCCCAAGACCTCTAGACCTCCTCCCACATGGTCTATACACAAATTCTTTTTTTTTAATTTTATTTTAAATGTATTTAGTTGTTGCAGGGTCTCATTATACAGCTTGCACTCATGGTGATCCTCCTGCTTTCAGCCTTCCCAGCGCTGGGATTACAGATGTGTACCACCACACCCAGACTGTGGCCAGCTCAGCCTGCCCTGAGGGTGGAGCTGGCAAGGCATGTGGTGCTGGGGATGGAACCACAGTCCCTGAGCTTAGCTCAAGCTTGCCTAAGCAGGCACTTTAGTCTGCTAAGCTATGCTGGTCCTTAAGTGGGCTTTATTTAATTTTCTTTTGCCCTGTCAGATTTTTTTTTTTTTTTTTGCAGAACCAGGAATTGAACTCAGACCCTTGCATTTGCCAGGGAAACACTTATTCCACTGAGCCATCTCTCTGGCCCCTTCCCTGTCAGAATCTATAGTATACAAGGTCAAATTAACAAATTAAGTAAGGTCCTGAGTTCAATCCCCAGTTCCATGAAAAAAAAAAAATTAAGTAAAAGGAAATACAATGAGAGAAGATAGGTAGGTAGGTAGGTAGATAGATAGATAGGTAGGTAGATAGATAGATAGATAGATAGATAGATAGATAGATAGTGACTGCCTGCTAGGCTAACTAGGTCAGGATCCTGATCTATCTCTCTCTCTCTCTCTCTCTCTCTCTCTCTCTCTCTCTCTCTCTCTCTCATATTTTTTTGTGCAGTTTCTCACTGAGCAGCTCAGATTCAGAGTGATCCTCCTGTTTTCAGCCTCACCAGTGCTGGGATTACAGGCTTGCCACCACGCCCAGACTCAGCTGTTGGCTCAGCAAGCCCCGGGGTTGGGGCCAGAGAGGCACATGTGGTGTCAGGTATGGAACCCCCGCCCCTGTGCTTGCCTAAGCAGGCTTAATTTAGTCCTCTTGAGTTATCTGTTTAGCTCTAGCTTTCACTTATCATTTATCTGCACCCTCAGTAAAGTTTTAACTCTTTCTGGTCAGGATTATCCAGAAAGCACACAGGCTTTTCCCTTTCTCCTTCACTCTTGATCTTTTTCAAGGTGACTATTTCTTTCGCTGCTGAGCCTCCTCCTGAATTTGTTATTCATTATTGTATTGTTTAACTCCAGAATTTCCATGTGGGCCTTTGGATGACTCTGTCATCAGAAACTTAAAAAAATCTTTCTTTTTTTTTTTTTTTTTTGTCTTTTTTGAGACAGGGTCTCACTATGCAGCTCAGGCTGGCCTTAAGCTCACTTTGTAGCTCAGGCTGGTCTCGAACTCACAACAATCCTCCTGCCTCAGCCTCCCGAGTGCTGGGATTACAGGCATGCGCCACCACGCCCGGCAAAATCTTTCAACTGAGTAGTGACACACTCCTGAAACCTAGGCTACTAAGGGTATTGAACCAGAAGGATTCCAAATTCAATTCCAGCCTAGGCAATTTAAAATTTTTTAAAAATATTTATTTATTTAGGCAGAATCTTGCTGTCTTGCTATGTAGTCCAGGCTGACTTTGAACTCACTATGTAACTATGGAGCACATGGCCTCCACATGACCTTGCACTGACTGCAATCCTCCTGCCTCAGCCTCCCAAGTGCTGGGATTATAGATGTGACACCACGCCCAGTTATTTTTAACATTTGAGACAGGGTCTTTTAAAATTGCTCACACATGTATACCTGTAACCCCAGCACTTGGGAGGCTGAGCCAGGAGGGTGACAACCAGTTTAAGGCCAGCCTGGGCTACATAAGTGAGTTGAAGGCTAGCCTGGGCTACAGAGTGAGATCCTGTCTCAATCAATGAATCAATGAATCAATCAATGAATCAGTCAATCAGGCTAGAAGGCAGGCATGGTGGCACATGCCTGTGATCCCACCACTTGGGAGGTTGAGGCTGAAAGATCTCCAGATTTCAAGGCCAGCCCAGACTGCACAGCATAAGCCTGTCTCAGAAACCAATAAAAATAAATAAATAAATAAATAAATAAATAAATAAATAAATAAATAAATAAATGTTTTCCTATTGTTGTAGGCAGCTGAGTTAGATAGAAATATTTGAGCCAGTCAGACAGGGCTAGGCCCTTGAAGGAGACAGCACAGAAGACAAGATATCTTGCAATTATGTGAGACTGATGCTCCCACTGGGGGTCAGACCTAAAGACCAAGATGAAACAAATGCTTGCCTCCCTAAAGATAAGCATCCGGGATTGATCACCTTGAGGAAGCCAGGAAGATCACTAATCCAACCCTACAGGACAAGCCCCTGTCCTGTATTTCTTCCCGCTTGCAACGTGACTAGCTTCCCCCATTTGGTCCTAGATTTAATCAACTTTACCTCAGCAGTTGTGCTTGTAACCTTATTGGTAGACAGTAGTTTTGCCCCACCTCAGATGTGAGTTTCCGTGTTTTCCACATTATACCTGCCTCACCTCATGATTTTGCTCTATAAAAATCCCTAGAAATGGCAGACAGCCAAGCAACCTGCTTGGATCCCTCTTCTGTCCCTCTCTCTGACAGAAGTTTTCTTTCCTCTAATAAATACATTCTGCTATTAACCTCCGTTGTTCCTAAATTTCATTCTTCGGTTTTAGAGAACACAAACGACCCAGGTATCTTTCGGGTTGGGAGTTTCAGTATCCTATATCATAATCAGTAGAGCCGCACCATTTAAAACTCCATCGAGGGCAGGGACAAAACGTGGCACCTATCGGCTGGTGGGAAGGACGTGTGGGACAAAATTCTCGGGGGGGGGGTTGTTTTTTTATTTTTTTTGCGGAACCAGGGGTTGAACTCAGGTCCTTGCGCTTGCCAGGGAGGCGCTTATTACACTGAGCCATCTTCCCTACCCTGGGGGTTTATTTTCCACAGTATCTCGAGGATTTCGAGTCCCTGTGGCGCCGGCGTGCTCCCGTCCAAGACCGCGCACACCTACAGCCAGGCACCTCATCTCGCGGTCGTGCCTACTCCACCACCCCCCGCGTCCCGGACCCCTCAGCACTGGGTGCGGGTTCCGGAGGGGTCACATTTTCTATAGCACCGCCGAGAATTTCTGGCAGCGCGCTTCCGTCCGCAGCACTTCCGGCGGCGCAGTGTGGCTGAGACCCGGCGCAGGCTGGCAGTCGCCTTCCACAGGGACCTCGGCAGCGTTGCGGATTAGACAGGGGATAAGGGGGCTGTTGTGTTCCTTCGTCAAGTGTGCCCGTCTGCGCTGGCTCTCCGGTCAAACCCGGCCTGTCCCGCACCACAAGGTGCGGGAAGTGAGCCCAAGACGAGCCCTCACCGGCGGTCGGGGGCGCCGTGGCTCCGAGGCCGGGAGCCAGGGCAGGAGGTTGTCGGGCCAAGCGGAGAGGAAGCCGGAGCGCCCTGGTGCTCCTGCCCGTGAGAAGGGCGGCGCAGGCCTCGCAAGGATCGGCGTGGAGGGTCACAACTCACTACAC
Organism: Ctenomys sociabilis; assembly: GCA_004027165.1. Taxonomy (NCBI): domain Eukaryota; kingdom Metazoa; phylum Chordata; class Mammalia; order Rodentia; family Ctenomyidae; genus Ctenomys; species Ctenomys sociabilis. The sequence continues at coordinate 3,809 of PVKA01030147.1, forward strand.
TCAAGACCAGGGCTCTGAGCCGGCCGTGTCATCTCCACACGCGTTCCGGGTAAGGCATCTGCCAGACACCTACCCGTGCATGTGGCCAAGCGGTCACTCCCTCGCAGTTGAACCTTGTGCCTTCACCCGGTTTGGCTTCTCACGCTGAACTCCGTGGCCGCGGCTGAGCCTGGTCTTCTCCCTCATTGTGGAGACCATGCCCAAGCTGCAGGGCTTCGAGTTCTGGAGCCGCACACTAGGAGGCGCCCGCCACGTGGTGGCGCCCATGGTGGACCAGAGCGAGCTGGCCTGGAGGCTCCTGAGCCGCCGCCACGGGGCACAGCTCTGCTACACCCCCATGCTGCATGCCCAGGTCTTCGTGCGTGATGCCAACTACCGGAAGGAGAACCTGTATTGCGATGTGTGCCCTGAGGACCGGCCGCTCATCGTGCAGGTGGGCAAAGAGCCCCTGCCACCAGATGGCAGCCCAGCCCTGGGCCCTGTTATGCACTCTTCCTTCTGCCTAGGGCTGGGACCCTCAGCTTTTCCTGTCTGCAGAGAAGGGGAGATCCACACAATCCCAGTAGCGACATAGAGCAAAGCATGGCTGCCAGAAAGCAGCCCTTCTCTGGGGACTCCCTTTGGTGGAGGGACAGCTTGGGTGACAGACTGGAAATTCAAAGCTCTTGTCTCTCACCCTTCTCAGAACAGTGAGCTCTGCTCTTTAGAAGTCAGCATTCATGTCTTCCATTATATATCAAAAGGAATTCTGTAGATCTGTGACTCCTAGTGTGGGATTATGCAACCTGCTGTGTCATTGTAAATGTTGGTAGGACAGGACACCAATGGTGAACACCTGAGCTACACTTACACTCTCTCTGGTCATGGTGGAACCCCTTACAGGGTTGGGCAGTGAAGGCTTGGCTTGTAGGTAACTTACATGTCTTCTCTAGTTTTGTGCCAATGACCCAGAGGTGTTTGTCCAGGCGGCTCTCCTAGCTCAAGATTACTGTGATGCCATTGACCTGAACTTGGGCTGTCCACAGATGATAGCCAAGAGGGGTGAGTTCACTTTGTAGGGTCTTGTGTTGGAGGCTCTGTGCAGCCCTTTGGGTGGGAGTGGGCACTAGGGATGGCTGGCTCTGTTTTTGATCATAGTGGTCACTGAACAGCTCCTATGTTCTCATACCAGGGCTGGCAGTCAGGTTCCACTGGCTCAGGTAGTAGGATCTGTCAGGGCTCACTACTTCTCTCTTGACCTCCTCTCCAGATAAATATGCTTTGGCAGTAGGAGGTCTGCACCTTGCCTTAGGCCACAGTGGTCACAGACTTTTCTTCCTCACTGGGCCCCTCAGCTGGTGCTTCTGGTCCTAGACCTTGGCAGGTATATTCTGTGCAGCTCAGCAGGGAGAGCACCCAAATTGGATGCTGATAGACTGCTGGATTCCATGATTGTCCTCTTTCCCCTGCCAGACACACTGCTTTTGGGGTTGCTATGAGGGCTACCATTTGGCATATGGCCTTAATGTAGGGTCTTTGGTATCCCAAGGGACTGTCTAGCAGAGGATTTGTGGCCTGTGTGGATACAGGAGGATCAGCAGGGCACATTAAGAGGGGGCGTTTTAGGCAGTCTGGATACCTGTGTCAGAGGGCCACACTTGTCCTCCACAGGTCACTATGGTGCCTTCCTGCAGGAGGAGTGGGACCTGCTCCAAAGAATGAGTAAGCTGGCCATAGGCCACCTTGTGGGAAGGAGAAGGAGGCCCAGGGACAGCCTTGCAGGGGTTCAGGATAGAACAGTGGTATCAATGTCTTAGGGTCACTCTGGTGCCCTACATGCAGCAATCTCTGTTAGAAGGAGGTAGCTATGGAGAGCACAATCCCACTCCCTAGAAAGACATTAGATTAGGTACAAGAATGATCATGCTCCATCTCAGCCTCCCAAATCTTAGGGTACAGAGCTGGTCTCTCAGCTGCCATCACTGGGAGCTGGCACTGGCCTCTACAAGAACGTGTATGTGATCATTATGTATATCTGAGATGTACCAATTAAAATCTGGGGGAAAAAAATTGTGAGGACAAGGAAAAGGCCAGTTCAGGTGACAACCAGAGCAGTTTTCTAGGAAAGCTGTCTTGGCTTGGGATGTGAACTTAGCTGCCTATAGCAGGACCATGGTTCTCAGAAGCCTTGTCTCTTCTCAGTTCAGCTGGCCCATGAGAAACTCTCTGTTCCTGTCACATGCAAAATCCGTGTTTTCGCTGAGATTGACAAGACCGTGAGGTACGCCCAGATGCTGGAGAAGGCCGGCTGCCAGGTGAGGGCCCTGGCTTGCAAGTGGGGATGTCCATCCAAGTAGACAGCCAGTCTTCAGTTTCCAGCAACCATCCAGCTCTTCCTGTTGAGCATCAGTAGAGTAGAGCAGACTCCTGCCCTCCTACCTCCTCTTCCTTTGTATGGAGAGGTGGGGGTGGGTCATCACCAGGGCATTTCCTGTGTTAAGGGCTGTGAGTCACTGCCTTCTGAGATCTCTCATCCTGGCTCCAGGGGATTGTTCCCATAGGGAGTCTCTTCAGACTTGCCACCATGTCCCTGGTGCCCCAGATGCTAGCCAGAGCCTCCTCTGAAGGAGCTTAACACCTGTCCTCCCTGGAGATTTAGAAATGGGCTAGGTAGCTATTAGCAGATTTGGCTGCTTGTGTGTCCTCTATGAATAGAGCATGGCCTGGTGTAAGCTTGGAGACTGTTCCTAGCATCCCCCTCTAGGCACTTAGAGGAATAGACAGGAGTCTCAGTGATCTTGAGGCAAGACCTAGGCAGGAATAGCAGCTTTGACCTGCTTCTCCATGCTCTGCCAGTCACAAATCAGCTTGGAGGGCAAGCTCCATGAGCATCCTAAGCACAACCTAGCTTTTCCCAAGGGCAAAGTGTCCAGGATCTTTGGGGGCAGGGACTAAGCCAGGCCCAGGATGGCCTTTTCTCTATCAAGCTAGAGAAATGAGAAACCAAGGGAGACAGCCTTCTGGAGTCAATCTAGGGGCTTAACTTGGAGCAAGACTGAGGTGGACGCTGGTCTGTCTTAGCTGCTGACTGTGCACGGGCGCACCAAGGAGCAGAAGGGGCCGCTGTCAGGAGCAGCATCTTGGGAGCACATTAAGGCTGTGCGGTAAGTGGGCTGCAGTCTTCAGTTCTCTGGGCTTCTTGGCAGGGGGAGGACATAAACCCAGTGCTACTTTGGGGGTGTCCAGAACACCTGATGTTCCATGAGCAGCTAGAGGGACTGCTGGGCGGAGGTGAAGGGCAGCAGTACAATTAGCAAGTAACAGGTGATAGGCTTTGTCAAGATAGAGTTTGGGGGCCACTTGCCATTTCCCAGCTGGCACTGTTCTGGTGGGATACAGGGTCAGGCCTTTCTGTCTGGACAGGAAGGCTGTGGCCATCCCAGTGTTTGCCAATGGGAACATCCGGAGCCTGCAGGATGTGGAACGGTGCATCCAAGACACAGGTGTGCAAGGTGTCATGAGTGCAGGTGAGCAGATATATACCTTGGCTCTCTTTGGTCTTGGGTGGCTGGTCCTGTCTTGTCTTGAGGGGGAGCCACAGAGGGTGTCCACAGCTCTCCTCCATCAGCATCCTTTCTCCTCCAGAAGGCAACCTGCATAACCCCGCCCTGTTTGAGGGCCGGAGTCCTGCAGTGTGGGAGCTGGCAGAGGAGTATCTGGACATTGTGCGGCTACACCCATGCCCACTGTCCTGTGTCCGTGCCCATCTCTTCAAGCTGTGGCACCACACGTGAGTCCTATACACAAAGCTGTTAGGGGCTGCCTGGGATGTGCAGGGCTTTCCCCACTGAATGCTGAAGGCTCAAGTGAGAATGGGAAGAATCTAAGTGAAAGGGACAGTGGCTGTGCAATTGTGTTTGGGAGCCAGGGACCTGGCCCAACTTGTGTGACAGGCATTTGCCTTAGGCTGCAGGTGCACCAGCAACTTCGAGATGAACTCGCCAAAGTGAAGACTCTGGAAGGTATCACTGCTGTGAGCCATGCACTGAAGCTTCGGTGTCAGGCAGGTGTCAGGCTGCAGGGGCCTAGCTGTGTGGTGTGCAGGGGCTCAGATCTGATGGGGCTCTTGTGTTTCCACAGGAGGACATGTCTAGGCAGGAGGGAGTGCAGCCAGCAGGTGATTTGCCTTTCTTCCACTGGATCTGCCAGCCCTATGTCCGGCCTGGGTGAGCTAATGAGAAACACACACCATCTTGAAAGCTCTTCAGAGGGAGGCCGTAGTGTACAGTGAGACACCTTCCCTGTGTGGGGCCATGGGGCCCAGCCTGCTCTGAGGCACGCTATAGGGACTTGCTGGTTCAGATGGGGAAATGTAGCTGTTCTATGGGCCCATCCTGTGTGAACTGTGTACTGGCCCAACCCATCGGGCCAGGGGGACCCACATGTGTCCTAGGCACCAGTGCCTACACTGGCCATTCACCCTTCCTCACTTGGACCCAAGTTCCAGTCCATTTGACTATGACCAGCTGGTCAGCTCTGTGGATGTGCTTATCTCTGCCCTTTCCCTTCAGACCAAGGGAGGGGAGCAAAGAGAACAGTAGTGGCCGCAGCAAGCGAGCCTTGGAGGAAGAGGAGGGCAACACAGATGGCCTTTCCAAGAACAAGCAGAAGAAGCAGCTGAGGAACCCCCACAAGACCTTTGACCCGTCTCTGAAACGTAAGTACCACTCCTGCCAGGGAAGAGTGGCCAAGGCCACCCAGGAGGTCTCTTCTTGGCTGTCTTGCCTTTTGTTGGGAGCAGAACCCAGGCTCTTGTCTACAACACTGAAAGTCCAGAGCCAGAAACATACTTGGGGACATCCCATTCAGGGGACTTCAAGTCTGAGTACCAGCAGCCCATACAGGGCCTGAGCCTTCTTTAGCTGTGATACCATGGGATGCAGGGCAGGTTTTGCCCTGGTCCCCAGTAGAGCTATCCGTAGATCAGGGCCTACGTGTACCGCAACCCTGTAAGGGGCAGCCTGGGGAAGCATGTTGGGATTCTCAGGAGCCCAGCTGCTAAGTAGAGGTTCTGTGCAGGAAGGTGGTCAGATTAAGTAGAATGAGGGGGCTCTCTGCTTCCTAGCAGACAGACATATTCACTCACGTTTATTGGCTTGGAATCAAGGCTCACACTACAATAAGCTCAAGTCCTGAGGCCCTAAGCATCCCATGACAGCCCACACTTTTCCCAAGCTATCTGGTAGGAACTCCTCCAAAGCAGCTTCGTCTGACAGCTTTACAAGCATAGAGAGAAGAGCTCCCAAACACACTTCTGAGAGCTGGTACCCTATGAAGCTGGCCAACAGTCCCTACCTGCCACATTGTGCCTTCAGCTGCCACAAAAAGTGTTACTTGATGCTAAGGTCCTGATGTAGCCTGTCCTGGCATTTTTGCTATGGAGGATAGAGGGTGGCAATTCCCTGGACCTGGTTGGAAGGTAGAAGGGGGCCAGTCTCTGCTATGGCCACCTGCTTTCTGTTACCTTTCCTGGCAAGACTGTACTCACTTGTGTCCTATCACCCAGTCCTCACAAAGGGAAAAGCAGACATAGCCAGGTCACATCCTCTGCCCTTCCCAGCTTCTTACCCTGCTACTGCACAGTGAGCTTTGTGGAGGTGGGTAGTAGCCATTTGGCTACTTTGGCCTGCCTCAGACATGAAATCATTCAGTCAGCACTTTTTTTTTTTTTTTTTTAATCCAGCAAAATATGCAAAGTGTGACCAGTGTGGAAACCCAAAGGTGAGATGATCCTTCTGTTGGTGTGCCAGTTCCCAGGTGGGTGGGCTTGATAATCCCCACTGATCCCTCTTGGGTTCCCTGCATTGCTCAGAGGAGTAACAGCCTCTTTTACCCCCTGCCCAGGCCTAGAGTAGGAATGGTTGAGTCTGGCAAGGTGGGCAGGGGACAGTGCTTTGCTGTGTTGTGATTCCTGGGGCTATCTCCAGGCCATGGGAATTTGGCCAAAGTTCCCAGATGGCCAGCCCAGGCCTGAGAAGGCGGCCAGCCTCAGGCTCACCAGTTTTCCTGTGCCAGGGCAACAGGTGTGTGTTCAACTTGTGCCGTGGCTGCTGCAAGAAGCGAGCCTTCAAGGAGACAGCAGATTGCCCAGGTGAGGAAGGCTGTGCCAGTCCCTCCACCTCCTGCAGGCTGCTGCCTTTTTTACCCCAGATCCTTCTTGCACTATCTCTGCCAGGTCATGGATTGCTTTTTAAAACCAAACTGGAAAAATCTCTGGCCTGGAAGGGGACCCAGCCTGTGCGGCAGGAGCCTCCACAGGTGGGGTCTGGAGCACCAGGTACCTTGTCTGAAGTCATAGACAGTGCCCTGACCTGAAGGGGCCCTCAGGAGCTGCCCATACCCCAGGACTGTGCTGAACCTTGGACACTTCACACTAAGAACAAGCCTTTACTCAGGGAACCTTCTGCTATTGGACAGAAGAGGTGATGTCCTCCCTGGCCTGTGCTGGGGGCCCAAGCTGCACCTGCCCTGTCCTCACAGCTTGTGTTGTCAAAACATAATAAACCATTAAAAGGTGCGTGTACAGACCAACATCCTCTAGCCCCATCAGGACCCCCTAAGCATGGAACTAGCTGCTTTCCTGGGATGGCCAGGAAGTGAGTTGTATTTGCAGAGAAGAGCAAGGGCCCAGGTTCCTGCTTGCCTCCCCAATGAAATCCAGAAGCCACAGTGGCAGAATGGAGCCCTGTCCCAAACCCCAACTCCAGGGAGAATCTCTGATGGGCACCTGGAAGCAGGAAGGAGCAGAGCCATAGGCAGTGGGTCAGTCTGCTCTTTAATGGACTGGCAGAGCTGCCTGTACTCCAGACAACACAGGGACAGAGGGGCTCTGGGGCCTGTGTTACCTAGCAAGACCAGATACAGTCTGTCTGTGGGACAAAGCCCAAAGGATCAGTCCTACCTACATGGCTACAATGGCTACCCCACCCACTTCCCCAGGCCCCAAAAGAACACAAGGGGGTAGATGGGCTACCATCCAGTGACTGCAGGCAGCATGGAGCCTCTTCTCAAGATGAACAGGCAGGCAGCCAAGATGCTACATCCGTGGGGCAGCAAGAAGTATGCACCCCTCACATGTTGGTGCTCATACGGGACTGGCTGTTTGCTGGTGTCAGTTCTCCCTGGCTCCCTTCTCTGGGAGGAGACTGGTAAACAAGAAAAAGTTCAGCCATCTGCTGTACAGCTGCTGCCCAATGCCCAAGCCCCCAGGCCACTCACCTTGACGTGGATCTGGTTGCGCAGCACAGCTGCCCTCAGGATCATAGCCTTGGCCCGTCGCTGGAACTCCTTGCCCATCAGCAGGGACTTCTCAAAGGTGGTGCTGCGCTGATCTACATCCCTTGCATACAGGATCTGCACAGGTGCAGGCTCATCAGGATCCAGTATCCCTCACACCCAGCCTCAGCCCAGCTTCACCCTGCAGCCACCTTGCTGTGTGAATCGATGCGAGCATTTATGAGTCCCTCCAGAATGAGCTGTGTCAGTTCGTCCTCCAGGGCCGCCACAGTAGTATTGAAGGCTGTGGCCATCTTGTGCATGTCGGCCGAAACGTAGGGGCTGAAATACTGTGGAACAGAGGTGACAGCAGCTACCTGCCACTCTTGGTTCACCTGCACCCTGCCCAGCCCCTACCCTGTATTTACCTGGATAAGAGCATGATTGCGAATCTGGGTATACAGGGTCCGGACGTGAGGAGCCAGGTACATGTCCAAGAGCAGATTGTCCTGGAAAGGAGAGCTGGTCAGGGGCCTCCTCACTAAGAGCCCAGCCAGCCTCCATGTGGCCATGCCCTTGTCCCCACCTTCATCTCATCCAGCATCTTCAGGCATGATGCATATTTGGATTCATAGAATTTGAAGATGATGTCTCGGACCTGTGGCTCCAGCTCCAGGAATAACTTGAAGGAACTGCAGGTGCCAGGGTGCTCAGCCCCACACCTATGCCTGCCCTCCCTCCCCTACAGGGCCAGCAGGACCCTGGTTTCCAGGAAGGGCACCAGGCTGGAGGGATGCCCCTCTACCCCACCCACCTGCTGGAGATGACATTGCGCTGCAGCTCCTGACGGTCAAAGGTAGCCAAAGCACACAGACCACCATAGATGGCCACATTACTGGGGGAAAGCAGCTGAGGGACAAAAAGGGAGATGACTCCAAAACTGGGACCCCACAGGGCTTCACTGGGATGGGCAAGGAAGCCCAGAGCCAGCCACCCCTGCCCCAAACTCAGAAAATCCAACAGATCCTTCAGTGGAGAACAAAAAAGAGCCCAGCTCAGGAGCTCTAGCTGCCTCCCAAGACCCTGTGGGGGCTCTCCCAAGACCCAGCTCCCCTCACCTCAGGGAAGTCGCAGTGATCAAATGAGGCCAGCAAGAAGCACTTGGCAGCCTGCTTATACTTGCGTGCAGCCAGCTCAGCCAAGCCTAAACAGGACCCAAAAGAGATGAGGCTAGAACCCCTAGAGGAAGGTACCCAGGCCTTGGGGCCAGGATAGGGATGACAACTGGCAGGTGGTCCCTTGGCCTCTCCTGCCCCCAGGGTATTTCCCCAGAGCAGAAATTCTAGCTATGAAATACAAGTGTGTCTTTCCTAGGAATACATTCATGGAATGTCAAACATACTATAAAGTCAGATTTCCAAGAGAACCTAAAACCAGCTGCAATGCCCATGAGGGACATCACAGCTTAGAGAAGCTAGAGGACTTTCCAGTCACATGCTGGTTTCCCTCCCTGGGTGAACACAGGAGTCATTTATACTTGTGGAGGTGAAGCAGGTGTATCAAGCAACATCCTACAGTCTGCCAGGTACTGTTCTTGCTATTATGTGGGGGCAAGTTTTGCTCTAGAGCTATAAGCATTTAAGAGGACAGTACATGGCACAGTAGAATGCTTACCTGCAGCACACTTCAGTTTGGTGAGAATAGCTTGGGTCTGGCTGTCCCGTTCTCCGCGCTGCTGCAGGGAAAGTCCACATACATGAGTTTACCCTTACCATCAGCATAACAAACATGATGCCCATGATCAGCCCCAGCCTGAGGGGACAAGAAGGGATTTGGAGAAGGTGGGTTGTACATACCTCTGCAATCTCTGGAGTTGACTCAGCCTTACTGACATAGCTCAGTACATGAGACCAATTTTGCAAGTAGACACTGACCTGGTGGCCAAGTGAGTAGGGTGAGACAGCCTGGGTGCCCCTTCCTCAGCACATGCCCCTCCACCTACCCACCTGCCTGCTACCTTGATGACATTGAGACACATGTTGATGACATGCTTGGCACTAGTGCAATAGTCTCGGGCCCGAGAGTAACACTTGAGGGCATTGCTGAGGTCCCCACAGTCTAGGTAGTGGTCACCCAGGTCATCATGGCCGCGCCTATAGGCATGACCATGAGTGGTCACTGATTGGAGCCAGCTGAGCCCAGCCACCCACCTCCCTTGCCCTGGGCAGGCCAGCACCGGATGCTCTCCTTGATGGAGTTGCCCTTATAGTTTTTTAGGTCTGTATCCAGCTTCTCTAGCTTCAGCAGGGCCTTCTTCCGAGTGGCCTCAACCCAGGCCGTATCGAGAGGCGGGGGCTCTATACCGCTCTCAGGGATGGCATCTGGTGTGCTTTGCAGCTCCCTGAGGAAAGACTGGCTATCAGGATGGCGATAGTCATCAGGGCCAGGGAGGTACAAGGATGGGCCCTTGCCTGTCCCCATCCCCTACCCCAGGAAGCTAGTCTGATCAAAGAACAGAGATAATCACTGACCCAGGAGCCCACAGCCACGTGGAGAGTAGCAGCCCAGTGAAACATGAATTCCAGGGGGAGAGGCAGGTCCTCTAACTCCTCCCAGAGTTAGTAACTAAACACATACCCAGCATCAGGAAGCCAGGATATGGGCAACTTGGGAGTACACAGGGCCTGTTACCATCTGCCACACATGCTAAAGTGTCACCCGATGCTACTCAGAACTGGCCCCTCCTAGACTGGCTCCAAGGGGCACACCCAGGGGCATACCACACCCAGTCTTAGACACATGCCCCTACCCTAACTTCTACTTTTCACCAAAGTCCTGGCCTTACCGGGTGGCCTCTGAGAGCTTGCGGTGGATCTCCTCATACATATCCACATTGAAGGTCCTCTGCACAAAGGAGAGAGCCATCTTCAAGGCCTCCACCCGCAGTGGTGGGCAGTGGTCAGCAATGAACTGTAGCCGCTCAATGCGCATCAGACCACTGTAGCTGGCTGCATACTGCTCTAGATCCTGGTGGGGGGTACAAGGTGAGCAAAGATGGTCAACCAGGATGTACAAGGCAAGACCCCCATACCCAAAGCCTAGAGCCTGAGTACTGTGGATGGTCTTTTATGAACACCTGGGAGATGACACAGGGACACCACAACAACCATTGTCCCAGGTGTTAGAATACTGGGGTGGACTGGGATTCTCCAGAATAGGACTCTGCACTGAAAGGGGACAGGTACTTGTAAATGTCAGGTGTGTTACAAAACAGGAAGGAAACAGCACGGAATAGGCTGGTCCCCACAGGACTTGCCCTCAGGTGGCATTTAACAAGCAGGGCTCCCCACATGAATGGGTGAGGGTCTCAGGCTGAGCCAAGAACCCAACCAGCACCAATGAAGGAAACCTCAAAGGTTCCTGGCTCAGAGAGACATGACCTGAGAGGCAAGAGTCCACTAGATTGTAGGCTACAATTTGTACTCTAGCCTGGACTCCCAACAAGACCAAGACAACCATAGACCCCCCTATTTGGTTCCATACCAGAGTGGGGTTCTCCACCACATAGTTGACATCAGGTGCATTCTGGGAATCCTCTTGTGGATCTACATCAATCTGCATGGGCTCTACAGCCCCCTGAAACAAAGGTGGTCACTTCGGCACCTCAGGCACCCTCAAGTGCCCTATGATCAGTTCTACCCAAGGCCTTTCAACGCAAGATGGTACCACTCTCCCACCAGAGCTGTCACCCATGTACTCTTCCGACCCTTTCCCACTCCCACTAGTTATCCTGTCCCTATGAGCAGATGCTCCTTGACAGCCTCTAAATGCCTAACTTTGAAGCAAGAACGTAGACCGGGAAGGTTCCTACGCATTCCCAAGCCCGGTTCAGATACGGTTTCCTCCAGGTCAGAGCTGGGACGGGTGCCACCATGCCCGGAGGAGCCACACTGGGGGGGGGAGTAACACCACGGCAGGGAGAAAAGGGAGGGGGTCATCTCGGGTCGCCCGGGCCCTTGGCCGAGGGCCGGGTTGCCTCCGCGATACCTCGGAAAACAGCGTGCAGACCGACAGGCTGGCGCTCAGGCCACAGTCACCGGCAGTGCCGGGCCTTAGATCTGACCTGCTGCCCAGGTCCGAGGCCGATGAAGAGGCCGAGCTAGATGCCGGACTGCCTCGCATCGCGACCCGACTGCAGCCCGCCGAGTCGATGAGCGTTGGCGCCAGGCGGAGGGGGCGGGGGCGGGGGCGAGAGCTGCCCGGGAACTCTGCGCGCGGAACCCCACGCCGCCCTTTCTCCCCACCCTCCCCACCCCGCGGCGGGAGCGCGGGCGTGGGCACGACCTCGGTTCGTTACCTGCAGGTTAAACACCTGGACCGGCAGCGGCATCTTGCACCCACCCCGCCGCAGCGCGCCGTCTACTTCCGGGGCAGTGCAGCCGCGCTTCCGGGGCGCGGCGCGGGGCGGGGCGCGCGCCTCACTTAAAGGGGCAGTCGCCCGTCCCGCTCCTCGCCCGTCACTGGGGGTCGCGGCGGCCGCATGAGCCGCGCGCGGGGGGCGCTGTGCCGGGCCTGCCTCGCGCTGGCCGCGGCCCTAGCTGCGCTCCTCCTGCTGCCGCTGCCTCTACCGCTGCCTCGCGCACCCGCGCCTGCCCCGGCGCCCGCCGCCGTCGCTGTTCCTAGTCTGCGGCCTGACGACATCTTCATCGCGGTCAAGACCACCCGCAAGAACCACGGGTCTCGCCTGGGGCTACTGCTGCTCACCTGGATCTCGCGTGCCCGCCCGCAGGTTCCCCCGCCCGCCCTCCCGCCCGTGCTTTGTCTAGGCTTGCCGCCCCAACATGCCTCACAATCATTTCTCCCCCAGACATTTATTTTCACCGACGGCGACGACCCTGAGCTCCAGCGGCAGGCAGGTGAGGCTCTGGCCTCTTGGGTCTGATGTCGTGCCCATTACAAAGGTGCCACTACCGAGCTGTTAGCCGGGTCCGGGCAGGGTGAGGCGCTGGCCTAGAGACACACAGCCAGTGCAGGGCAGAGCTAGGTCGCCCTTGCCAGGACTCCAACCTAGCAGTCAACCCAGGAGACCCTGGCCACCTACAGGCTTCCTAAAAGGCCTCTGGTCATTGCCCCCAGGAAGCCCTACCAGAGAATTCTGTGCAGGCCCGGTGGGGCCATTGTGCCATGGTCTTGTCTCTGCTCTCATCCCAAGGAAGTCATCCTATTCAGTCACTGACACTCAGCTAAGGGACAGCTGAGCCAGAGCTACAGGGGAACGTGGGCTGGCCTCCACCTGGGGCAGGCTGGGTGTGCACCCTCACTTTCGTGTCTCCACCTGGCCAGGCAGCCGTGTCATCAACACCAACTGCTCTGCAGTGCGCACCCGCCAGGCACTCTGCTGCAAGATGTCCGTGGAGTATGACAAGTTCATCGAGTCTGGGCGCAAGTAGGCTGGTCACATCTGTGGGGAAGAGGGAGGTCTGGGCCAGGATGGGGGTCTCTAGCCACCTTGAAGGCTCCTTACACAGGACCATTCCTGCCCACAGGTGGTTCTGCCATGTGGATGATGACAACTATGTGAACCCCTCTGGCCTGCTGCACCTGCTGTCCACGTTCTCTCCCAACCAGGATGTCTACCTGGGGCGGCCCAGCCTGGACCACCCCATCGAGGCCACGGAGAGGGTCCAGGGAGGTGGGACCGTGAGTGACAGGCCAGTGGCCTCTCTGGCAGGTTTTCCTTGGGGATTGCCTGCAAATGATACTTGGGTCCAGTGAAGGGTAGGGGATAAGGAGCCCAGGCATGGACCACCATGACAGGAACTCCCGCATTTCCAGGCCACCACAGTCAAGTTCTGGTTCGCTACCGGTGGGGCCGGGTTCTGCCTGAGCAGGGGCCTTGCCCTCAAGATGAGCCCCTGGGCCAGGTGAGTGGGCACCTTGCTGCCCAGGCTAAGAGCTGAGAGCTGAAGAGTTACTGACCAGCCTGTCCCCCAGCCTAGGTAGCTTCATGAGCACAGCTGAGAGGGTGCGGCTGCCAGATGATTGCACCGTGGGCTATATTGTGGAAGGGCTGCTGGGGGCCCATTTACTGCACAGCCCCCTCTTCCACTCACACCTGGAGAACCTGCAGAGGCTACCAACAGATGCTGTGCTGCAGCAGGTAGGCTTGGCTCCCTACCAGGACCCTTGTACCTCTGCTCCTTCATGGGTTTAACAGGTGGGTGGAGAGGCAGGGTAGCCTCAGCCTTGGGGTTTCCATGTGGACCTTGGGCAGAACTCTTTGCCTGCTGAGTGTAGTGTCCACAGGAGCAGATGCCCATGGATCTCATGGGGCTTTTTTGTAAAGGGAGGCTCTCTTGATCCACAGGGTAAAGAGGTGAGTAATGTCCCCTCAAGGAAAAGCAATGGTCCTTACCCTCTAGCCCCTTCTTTTTCCAGGTCACCCTAAGCTATGGGGGTCCAGAGAACCCACATAATGTGGTAAATGTGGCAGGCTTCAGCCTGCAACAGGACCCCACACGGTAAGTAGTGACAGGCTGCTGGGCCAGGGCCTCTGATGTCAGCCCCACCTGAATAGCCCTGACCCCATTTTCTCCCTCTTTCCCAGGTTTAAGTCTGTCCACTGCCTTCTCTACCCAGACACAGACTGGTGTCCCATGAAGAACAGGGGTGACTTCCCCTCACGGTGATCTATACCACCTGGCTACTGTGTCTTGGCTTGGCTGGCTTCCTTAGGCTGCCACTGCAGGCACCATGCCGATGGTCTGGCTGACCAGCAGGCCACACTTGCAGCCCCGCAGTGGGCCTGGGAGCTAGGGCTTTCAGTGAGTCTCTGGGTGTGGCAGCCCCTGGGAAGCCTGGAGGGCAGTGCTGATGTTGCTGTGGGTATCACTCAGCTGTCTCCACCAAAGCACCCAGACAGGTATCCTTACAAGACCAACATCAGCCTCACAGTGCCATATCCTGCCCTCCTTACCTGCAGGGGTGGTACCTGTGGGCTGGGAGCAGGGGCTTGGGCTCTGGCCCTAACCATAGTGGGAGAGAGGACTTCCTCGTGGCCTCATGTCCCACCCTCAGGCATAGCTTTGGAACTGGCCCTATGGTGTGTCCTCAGGCAGAGCTGGCCTTCCTGGGGGCCTCCAGGCCATTTTTCCCCACACTGACTCACATTGAGGACCTTCTCCCTATCCCTGCTTCCCCCTCATGGGTCCACAGCGTGGCCCTGGGCAAGGGGACCCAGACAGCTGCCTTCCTTCTCTGGGCACTGTGCGGGGCACAGCCTCTTCCCTCTGTCCTTCCCCCAGTATTACGGAATGTGAGTAAAAGCTTCCTTGTCATTCTTACTGTGGCTCCTGTCTTAGTTGTCCATAGGAAAACCTGGTCACACAGCTCTACAGGTGGCAGTGAGGCAGGGCACTGTGACAGTCTCAATCCAGGCATAGGCAGGATGGAGGGAACTGTGCAGGGGTTACAGAAACTTGCCAGTCATTGTCCTGAGTATCCTGCTCATTCCTGGCATGTGGAATAAGGTGTATCTCCTGGTATGGCTGCCATACACATAGAGGCTCAGGCTGTGTGTCTGTGGTGTGATTTTTTTTTTTGGGTGGGGGCAGAACCGTGGATTGAACTCAGTCCCTTGCACTTGCCAGAGAAGCTCTTATTCCACTGAGCCGTCTCACCAGCCCCTCTGTGGCACTGTGAGTGACAAGGTGTATACAATGCATGCTGACTTAACGGTAGTTGAAAATGTGTGACCTAGACACCCTCCTTACTGCTCTATAGATCTCCTTCACATTTAGGACATTGACCTTTGCCCCAGCCAGTGATTCGAGGTACATCATCCTTCCAGTGCCAGACAGTGACCAAGAACCACAGTTGCTGGTCATCTAGGTGGCCAGTGTGGCCAGCATCTGCCTGCTCCCAGGATCTAATGCTGCTAAAGCAGATGTGAGTGGGCAGGGCCACCAAAGGTATTTCCCACTTGGGGTATTTGCATCCTGAAGGGGTTTCTCATTTTCCATTGGCAGTGAGGAGAGCATTGTGCATGAGGACAGGGAGGCAGTCCCAGAGCAGTCAGTGGTGGTGATTTCTGTGGGCCAGCACCATGTTGCACCCCACAAACATGGACCATGCATTACAGTACCCAGGGAACTGCCCTGGATGAGAGTGTCAGGCCCAGGCCCACATTTGGGGGGCAGGTGATGAGCTTTGTCAGGACACCAGAGACTTGAAAATCATGGGAGGATTATTCCAAAGCCTGCCCAACTGCTGTGCGCCTTAGCCCTGCACATGCATGAGGCCCTGCTCAGGTCATGTCTGAGTTGATAACAGAATCCATGGCTTGATTTTTCTGTAAAGTTTTCTCCTTCCCAAGCCTGTTAGGCGAGAGCAACTTCACACCAGTGAGAGATCATCTGGGGATAGTTTATGTAGGCCATCCAGTAAAGCTCTCAAGTGGCCTATGATGCCACTAAGAGCATCAGGTCGTGTCTGTGTCACAGCCTGTGGAGACGTCCTATGACCTGAGCCGTCATGTGGTTCACTGATAGTAGGAAATCATACGGGGCCTGTGTGGTGAGGCTGGTGGTGGTGCATGTGTGAGCTGATCCTGGCTTTTCTCCTTTTGATCCACATTCAGGATCACTAGGCCAAGTGACATTTCTCCTAAGGGGTGCCTCCTTGCTTTTCCTGAGTTGTTAACAATTACAGATTTTCTGAACCAATCATTTTCTACTTGGATCCAAATAGATCTTCCTGTGTGGAGACAGCCTATAGTTTTTAACTCCCCTTCAAGCCTGGGCCATGGAGAGTCAAGAACAGCAAGGAGGGAAACCTGTACCCCAAGGGCAGGAATGGGGACCAGAGACAGGAATCAGGGCCCCTGGAATCAGCACAATAGGGAGAAGCCAGCCAGATCCTCTAGGCAGGTGGTGTGTGGCAGCAAAGTGGATATCTAAACAGGCAATAAAGAAATGTCCATGCTTAGTGGCCAAACTGGAGAGCCCAGCAGCCCCTAGATGCCACACTTCAACACGTTCTATCCCCTCTTGCAAACCTGGGTCCAGAACACTGGCCCAGGAGAGGATCGGGCTAGCTTACTTACCCTGCTCACTAGAGTGCTCCACTGTCCAGAGTGCCACCAGGACCAGCTTGGGCCCAACTTCCTCTCACAGTAGCCCAGGTAAGGCAGTCACACCACAGTTCCATGCCCTTCAGAGGAAGGTGTGGACAGAAAGTGGAGTCCTGGCCTGCAAGTTCAGCCAGGGACAGCTGGTCCATTTGTTTTACAGAAAGACAAAGTCTGGAAAGAACCACAAATGATCATCTGCAGTTGCCTCTGAAAATGAGAAAATTGAGGGCTGGCCAAATAGCTCAACAGATTAAAGTACTTGCAAACAGGTGGTTGGGTTGGGGGTTCGATCCCCAGACCTACTGTGCTGGCCCTGCCCCTGTGGCATGCTGAGACCAATTGAGACTGGGCATGGTGGCGTGTACTTGTAATCCCAGCTCTTGGGAGGCTGTAAACAGGCAGGTGACTACAAGTCTGATCTAGTAGTGAGACCCTGAACACCCTGTAGACCCTTCCCTAAAATACAAAAAAAAAAAAAAAAAAGAAAGAAAATTGGTGCTGGGCATGGTGGGACAGGCTTGCAATCCCAGCTCTGGGGAGGCTGAGATGGATGGATCACTGTAAGTTTGAGGCTAGTGTCAGCGTGGACTACAAAGTGGGTTCAAGGCCAGGCTGAACAGTATAGTGAGCCCTGACTCTAAAAGACAAAGTTACTGTTTTTTGAATCACAGTCTCAAAACAGTTCAGGCTGGCCTCAAAGTTGAGTTGGTCCTCCTGCCTCAACCCCATCAGGTGCTGGAATTATCTTGAATTTTACAAATTACCTATAATGGATACCCAGCAGATGTGTACTCAGAAGTAAAAAAAAAAAAAAAAAAAAAAAAAAAAAAAAAAACCCTGAGATTGTATCAAGCAAATCAAAAGCTTAATCATGTTGGGATGGGGTAGAGCACTTGCCTGGTATGTGTAAGGCCCTGAGTTCCATCCCCAGGAGCACAAAAGACAAAAGTTATGGCCCCCTACTTACGTTGTTCCTCTAGACCACATTTACTGTGTCAGCAAACTGCTGTTCCATTCTAGGCACTGAGCAATAAGGACAGTGCCTCCAGCTGGGGCTGAGCTGGAGGAGCAGCCAGGTGGTGGGTAGTGAAAATAGTCAGTTTTCAGTACCTACAAAAATGAAGTTCACCTTGTCCCCTAGGTTTGTGTGTAATATGAACCAACATTCTCTGTCCCCATCATTTACAGTCAAGCTTTGGGGGAAAAAAGTCTAGGAGCCAGGATGCCTGCCCTTCAGGCTATTTTTTCTGCTGCAGAGGTTCAGGCTGGAGACAGCAGGGGGTGCTACAGGCCAAGTCTGTGCCTGGTGTGCTCAGGCAGCCACTCCAGGGATGTTTTCTCCTGTGGTGTAGAGAGCAGAACCTACAGAGAAAGTTGACTAAGGTCTTCCCAAGATGTTTGTCTTTCCTAGCAGTAGTGCTTGAGTGTTAATTCAGTATCTGATGATTATACAACTGAGACTTCAAAATCATCAAATGGTACAAAAGGGGGTCCCAGGCTCTCTGAGATAGGTACACTGAGACTCCAAAGGAAGTGGCACAGCTTCCTAAGTACGCTATCCAGAGCTCATTTAAGGGGACCTTGGGGTGCTGAGCTCATCCTCACAACTGGCCCCAAGAGAAAAGGGATGGCTTGGCCCCAGTGAGGGGTCAGGGATGTGCATAAGGACTTAAGGCATTGTGGCTCAGGAACACTCCAGGTTTTTTCAAGGTTTGGGGGGCAGCAAATTAAATACCTGTTTCAGCTGGGTGAAAAAAGGAGAGAGAAAGGGCTTGGGGAGACAGCTCTGCGGACTAAGCACCTGTAGAGCTCCATCTCAGGTACTGCATGCTGTGCCACCCCACACCTGGAACTGGACATGGTGATGCAGATCTGTAATCCCAGCTCTGGGGAGGCTGAGACAGGCGGATCACTATGAATCTGATCTGCACTGAGATCCTGTATCAGATAAATAAAAATTAAAGAAGTGGAGTGGAACCTATAATGTCACTTAAAGAATGAGTCCAGGCAGGGGATATAGCTAGTGGCTTAAGCTCCTGTGGTCCCCCAGACTGAAAAAAAAAAAAAAAAAAAAAAAGAGTGAGTCTAGATGAAATATAAAATTGGAATAGCCCTTTATTTGTTAATTTGCTTTTTGTGTCATGGTAGGGATTGAACTCGGGACCTACCACACTAAGCAAATCTTCTGCCACTGAACTACATCCTTAGCCCTCACTAGTGAATTCATTAACAAAAATATTTCTGCCAGAAGTCTCTTAGGCACAGTGGCATATACCTACAATCTAAGATATTGGGAGGCTGAGGTAGGAAGATCAAAAATTCAATCAAGCCTGGACAATATGGCAAGACTCTGTTTCAACATTTAAAATGAGGGCCAGGGAGATAGCTCAGTGGACTAAGTGCCTGCTTTGGCAAGTGCAGGGACCAGGGGTTTGATCTCCAGTACCACATACTGCGCCAGACTGGCCCCTGGGACACACCGAGTCAGCAAATGAGTCGGGGCGTGGTGGCGCATGCCTGTAATGTAGGTGCTGGGGAGGCTGAAAACAGGATGATCACTACATCTGAGCTACATCGTGAGACCCTGTATCAAATACGTGAAATTAAAAAAAAGATGAAAGAAAAAAAGAGAAATCTCCAAGATCAGAAGTTTTTACTGATGAATTCTATCAAACATTCAAGGCATGATTGACAATGATATACAATCTCAAAAAGATGACATTTACTAACTCTTTTTTTTTTTTTTTTCTGAACCAGGGATTGAACTCAGACCCTTGCACTTGCCAGACAAGTGCTTTTTCTATGAGCCATCTCCCCGGCCTACTAACTCACTTTTTAAAAATCCTTTTTTTTTTTTTTTTAAATTTATTTGGTACAGGGTCTCACTATAGTGCTCAGACTCATAGTGATGCTCCTATCTTAGATTCCTAGGGCCCCAGGGCCAGCACAGCATGTAGTATCAGGGATCATACCCGGTTCCCTGTGCTTGACAGGCAGGCACTTAGCCCACTGAGCTTTTTCCCCAGCCCCCTAACTCACTTTCTGGGGGCAGCCTGAGCCCTGTACCCAGGTCAGACAGATACATTATGAAAAAAATGGGTCAGTGAATCTAAATTTATGTTGCATTGTTAAAGTCAGAGATATTCAAAGGCACAGGAGCTAAGTACAGTGGTGCATGCCTGTGATCCCAGAGGAATTGGGAGGCAGAGGAAGTGCCAGGAGTTTGAAGCCAACCTGGGCTACATGCTAAGTTTAAGGCCAACCTGGATGGTGTAGGTAGGCCCTGTTTCAAAAAAGAGAGTGGACACAGAGCAGAGGAGAAGGAATCGCACACTCTGACCTGGAGGCTCTGTGAAGCCACCGTCACTGAAGCAGAGGCAGCAATGGGTCTGGAGGTGAGCCTAGTGCCAATCCACACTTACACTATGTTTGCCGTTTTCGGTGACTTCACTAGGAAAACACAATCTTCCCGCACATGGTCCTTGCAGTAACAGAGCTTTCACCCTTGTTGGTACTGTAATGCTTCTCCAGGCAGATAGTTTTCCCAAACAGGCATCCAGTCTGGGAAAAGCTGCTCGGTGTGGCTGGCCATTAAGGAATGCAAATCAGCACATTGAGACACCACCACAGGCTCTCCATGACAAACAGCAAAAGAAAATGCTGGGTATGGAAAGGCTGGAAACTTTTCATTCTGTTGTGGAGAAAGTAAAACCTCATATGCTGCCAGACAAAATAGTTGGGAAGAATGAATGAGAACTCAGAAAACTGAAAAAAGAACTCTGCTGGGTCAGAGGTGGCTGTGAGGCCGCGCATGGTGGCACATGCTTGTCATCCAAGCACTCAGGAGGCTGAGGCAGAAGGATCATTGTGAGTTCGAAACCACCCTAGGCTACAAAATGAGCTCAAGTCCAGCCTGAACTGCACAGGGAGACCCTATTTCTTTTCTTTTCTTTTTTTTTTTTTTTTTTTTGAGACAGGGTCTCACTATGCAGTTCATGCTGGCCTTAAGCTCACTTTGTAGCTCAGGCTGGTTTCAAACTCACAACAATCCTCCTGCCTCAGCCTCCTGAGTGCTGGAATTACAGGCATGAGCCACTACACCCAGTTAGGAGACCCTATTTCAAAATGAAAAAAAAAAGTGGCAGTGAGGACACTGTGGTGCCTGTGGTCACTGGCACCCAGGAGGCTGAGGCTCCCTGAGCCCAGGACTTGGAGACCAGCGTGGAAAATGCACAAAACCCTATGTAAACAAGCAGGGGCTGGGGAGATGGCTCAATAGAATAAGTGCTTGCCTGGCAAGTGTAAGGGCCTGAGTTCAATCCCCAGTTCTGCCAAAAATAAATAAACAAACATGGAAAGAAGAAAGAAATTTCTGACATGCACTGCATCTTGACATCATAGTGACCAAGAAGAACTGCTAACAAATGGCTCAGTGGTAGAGCTCTCTCCTTGCATGCACAAGGCCCTGGGTTCAATCTCATCTCTAGCACCACACACACACACACACACACACACACACACACACACACACACACACACACACACACAACTTCTTTACCTGAGATCCCTGAAGTGGTGCAACCCCACAGACTGAAAATGGGATGGAAGGGGTGGGCCAGAGCTCTAGAAGGGAGTGAGAGTGCCTAGTGAATAGGTCTGGGACTTCGGGTTTGCAAGGTGGGGGGAGATCGGCAGGTGGGGGCATGATGGTTGCCATGATTGATGTCAATTCACCTGAACTGCAGATGGAAAAATGGCTAAGATGAAAAATTGTATTTTAAGTATAATTTTACTGTAATAAAAAACTTCTGGAAGTAGGCCATAGTGCTGCACTCCTTTTATGCTAGCACCGAGGGAACCTGAGGCCAGAGGCTTGTAACTTCAAGACCTGCCTGAACAATTTAGAGAGAGGATGTCTCAAAATTAATCATACAGAGGATTAGGGATGTAGTTCAATGGTAGTGTGGTAGAGCACACTTAAGTTTAATCTAAACTATTGCAAAAAAAAGAAAACATCTGAAGTGAAAAGAAAGTTAAAAAAAAAAAAAAAGTCAAAATGACTCACAGTGACACACCTATAGTCTCAGCCACTTGGCAGCCAGAGGCAGGAGGATCCTAAGTTAGCAGGCAACCTGGGCACCTTAGTGAGACCTTATCTCAACAAAAATGAAACAAAACAAAAAAGGGCTGGGGCTCAGTGTAAGGGGCTATGCACCCATGAGGCCTTGAGTTGTAACTTAGGGACCAGAAAAAAAGGGGAAATAGCAAAAGAGAAAAAGTGAAGCTCAAAATCACGTATAGAAAACCCTAATCATTCACAAAATGATTGCTGAAGCTAATAAATTCAGCAAAGTTGAATATTAGATCAACACACGACAAACTTGAGTTTATACAACAACAACGAACAATTCTAAATTCCAGACAACAGTTCTATTTAGTATCTAAAAGAATTTATATATATATATATATATATATATATATATATATATATATATATATATATACACCCCCAGAACTAGGGATTGAACTCAGGCCCTTGCGCTTGCCAGGGAAGCACTTATTCCACTGAGCCATTTCCCCGGCCCCTAAAAGAATAAATATTAAACAGCAAATTGAACTAAGCAAATGAAAGATTTCAACACTGAAAACTATGAATTATTTCTGAAAGAAGTGGGGGAAATAGAAAGTGACCCTGTGTCTAACAGAGGGAAGGACATCTCCTAGTGTCAGTGTTCTAGGACAAGCACAAGGGATATCTGTTAAGGTCTGGTCTTTCACAGTCAGAGGGAGTCCAGGTATAAGTGACAAGGTCACTGTGACACGCAACACATGCACGTGGATAGTTGATGCAGTAGATGCCAGGACACACCTCAGACTATGCTCTGCTTGTCCTGAGACCGAGCCTGCCACCCAAGGAGGCGTAAGCTGTAAGACAAAAATGGGTCTGGGCTGAGCTTGCTCCTGGGATGGTGCTGCTAGGCTTCCCAGGACTCATAGACTTGGACAGGACTGAGCAGAGAGGGTGAGGAGTAGCCAGCAGAGGCCTGCAAGGGAGACCCTCTCACTACTTGTTTGTTTTTGTTTTTTGAGACAGGGTCTTACTTTGTAGTGCACACTGGCCTTGAACTCACTATGCAGTCCAGGCTGGTGTAGAACTTGCAGCAAGCTTCCTGACTCAACCTCCTGAGTGATGGGATCACAGGTGTGTGCCACCATGCATGGCTACCCCCCCCCCAGGCAGGATCTGCAGCCTCCAGCCAATGCCCACCACCTAGAGAGTGAGGTGAACAGCAGGGCAATTTCCAGAGGGTGTGCCTAGCCCTCCTCCCCTGGGCTCTGCTAATCTAGCCAGAGGCTAGGCAGCTTTTCCCAGAGTATCTTCTTACCCTCAAATACTACAGCCCCCTCCCAGCACCTTTCCCTGGGAGAATTCAGAAGGTATCCACTTGAGTGCTTACCTTGTCCTGAAGCAGTTTAATCTCTTGGGAGGTAGCCAACTGGGGCCCTCCTTCAGGAAGTCCACACCCCAAAAGTTGTGTCAGAATCCCATTATATAACAGGTGGGGAGCAACAGGTCTTCCCTTGCCAGTGAATTCCTGGGACATGGGAGTGCCAGGAGGTGGGACCCCACTCAGGTACTGGAGTCTTGCTGTGAGCAGCTCTGCCTGGGGTGCAGGGTGCCACCAGGAGGGCTTTCTATAGCTAGAAGATGTAGGCAGGGTGAGATGCCTTGAGAAAGGACAGGGTCTCAGCCAGTGCTAGGCACAGCCCCAAGCCCCTGACACCCCCTACACTTATCCCCCTCCCTGTGCTCCTAGTGCAGCCTAAACCTCAGATCCCCTCCTGGAAGGAACCACAGAGGCTCAGAAGGCAGGACCAGACCTGAGAGGGCCCATCCCCCCATTCCCCCCCCCAGCTCTGGACATAGTGGCCTGATACAAACCAGGCCACACAGGACTATCCAGAGAGCTGGCAGGACCACCCATGGGCCATCAGAAGACCTGGTCTAAATATCCAGAGGGCACCAAAGGTGGCCTTGTGGCAGACCTCGGCACCCTGCAATGCAGAGGCCAATCACACGCAGAATCTTACTCTCAAGGGCTGTGGGTTTCACCAGGCTCCCCCCCCCAGTACAAATCTAGCTCAGCCATGAGGCCAGAGCCACCTAGGCACCAGGGATCAGCAGCCACCTCAGGGACTTCTCTGTGGCCCAAACACCTTCAAGGCACTTTTGACAGGACCCCAGGCCAGGACAGGGGTATGACCAGACCAGACCTGGCTACCAGCTAGGGCTGAGCATTAGGAGTGAAGCTGCTGACTTCACCCCTGTGGGCCAGTGCATGTGATTGCAAGTGCTCATAGCTGGCTGTG
>PVKA01030148.1:0-27591 GCA_004027165.1 Ctenomys sociabilis
TCCTGCTGACCATAGTTAGTTTACCTTAGCAGAAGATACTGTGCAGTGCTGATTGAAAGAAATAATGTAAAAGCATATCTCCTTAAAGAACAAAACCCTAAATATCCACAATCAAAGCCTTATAAAGTGAAATATGGAGAGACTATTTAGAGATATGGCAAAATAAAATGGAACTTTGAGAAATCTTTTAAATAATGAAACCAAATCAAAATCTTTACATTTTTGATTAACTGATTCCTTTGTGTTGTTGGGATTGAACCTGGGAAACTATGTACATTCCCAGACTATTATCCTGTTTTGTTTTATTTTGTTTTATTTGAGCGAAGGGTCTACAGGGTGTTCATGGTCTCACTACTAGATCAGACTTACAGTGATCCACCTATTTACAGCTTTCCAAGAGCTGAGATCACAGGCATGCGCCACCATGCCCAGTCTCAGTAGCCATCGCAGTGTGCCCTGGGGGCGGGGCTGGCATGGCAGGCCCAGAGATCAAGTCCCCAGCCCCTGTGCCTGCTTGTAGGAGCTTTAAGCCGTTGAGCTATTTGGCCAGCTCTTACTCTGTTTTAGATATTAATTATCTATCTTTATCATAGGTTAGATTTACGAGAGTTTTCTAAAGAGCTTTAAACTTCCCTTACGTTTATCTGTGGGAACATGGTATTAGCTGTGTAGTAAAAATAACTGGTTGTTAATAATATGGTATCTGCATATTACCTGCGTTGCATTAACTTTAGGGTTACAAATGTGTTCTCTTATGAATTGAATGAAGACTGTCAATGGATTGTGAGCATGCTGCATTTCCAGTCCATGTAGCAAGCTTGGATATGATGTTTCAATCCTTCACCTCCCATTCCCAGCACCATTTCAAAGATGAGGTAACAGACCCAAAGATTTCTCAGACCCTCCTAACTTCTAAGGAATATTTCATTCTTTATATTTATTTCCTAAAAATGATCCAATTGAAAAAAAAGAAACATTTACTTGAATTTGGTCCTAATTATATTTGGCATCATGACTTCCATAAAATTTTTTAAAATAAGATTGCAATAGCAAAACCTTCTAAGAGTGAATTCTCTTAACCTTGTTAACAATTACTAATGTTATATTAACCATGAGAGACATAGGCTTTGTGAACAGGCTTCCTCTATTTTAAGTGACAGAATACTAAGCTTTGTAGAAAAATAGAAATAGTAAACTGCATATTGATTCCAAGGCAATCAAGTTAAGTATCTTTCGTGGACATATAGTTAGACAATAAAACTCAAGAAAATAATGTATGCTCTATTTTCAGCTGAACTAGGAAATCTTAAACTTAGCATGGAGTACGGAAATAAGGTTTCTGAAATGCCATTACACCATGTTTCCATAAGTGTTTATTAAGAATCCCCCAACCTTTTTCAGTAATAAATCGGGTGACATATCTATGGGTTTAAATCTTTTATTTGTTACTGATTAACTTAACTGCTCTGCCTGACAAACCTTCTCAATAAATAAGCCAACCTGCAAGTAGATCGCAATCAACCCAACTTTGTGTAAAGGACTATCGCTAAAACATGATTTACACACTAATGAATTTTGCAATCAGCCTGTGGTGGTGTACAAGTTTCAACATGAATCTAAAATGCAGAAATTCTAAGACACTGAAGTTATTAAAAATCACACCACAATGCAACTACTTTTAATTAAAAAGAAATATATCATATTCATATTTTGCAGCAGCATTATGGCATATGAAAAGGATAACTCAATGTTATTTTTTGAACTCATCTTAACGAACATGCCTGCTATTACTTTGAAGATTGATTCCTTTTCAAGATCAAATTGCTTGCTATGCTGATTCAAATCAAGAAAAATATCAAAGCAAAACTGTATTTTATATGTACACATAAGCCATGTAAGTAGACAAGGCAACTAATGATGGTGTGTCAGTAAGAAAAATTACATATTTATCTATATATTTATTTCAAGTTGACAAAATTCTTGAAAAGCCTACATAAATCACTAATTTTCCATCTCTGTTTCCATTAATTAAATCGTGGATGGTGAAACTATAATGAAGTAGTTTTCATATGAAAAATGATTCACATCTTTCTCTACAAAACTTTAAAAAAATTGAAGAACTTAATTATAAACATCTTTCTGGACAGATGTCACAATACAGAGTGTTACACTATCGTGCTATGTAAATATGTGACACTATGTTATTACTCTTCCATTAAATATTCACAGTGGGATTTTATGGTCTTTTTAGAAGAAACTCACAGGAGAGAGTAACTTCATCTTATAGAACATAAAAAACACTTTAAATGAATGAATTTTAGAGTGAATAATTGAAAACATCCCATGTCAGCCTTTACATCTTATTTCAAACACCTGGAGTTTTTAGATCAAGCTTTTACAAATCATACAACACCATGTAATATGTATAATAAACCATTATTATTAATTTTGAGTATTTTCCTACAAAAGAATTTTGTGAGAAACTTATATAGAAACAGCAGAGAGAACTACATGTAGAAAAAATATAGCAATGATGAATTTTAATTATTGTGGAATATATGTTAAAGTACAACACACAATATTTTTGCAGAAAAGAAAGATGAAATAGTCATGATATAAATGCAACTGTGATTTAGCCAGGGGGACCCCAACGCAAGGCATAGTTAGACTAAGACAATGGGTTGCGGAGAGGTTGTTTCATTGTGTTTTCCTTTACCCCCAAATCGTTTAGATTAGATACAGGTGGTTTACTTGATGAATAGTTTCACAGAGTTGCAACTGCCTGGGAAAGAAAGTTTTTAATGGTTTTCAAGTGATTACGGAAAGAAAACCTCATTTCTTCCCTTAGAACTTACTTGCCCGTTTTACACTAATCCATTACAGGATCAACCACGATTTCCTTACATTGCTAGGAAGAATTGTTCAGCAAAACACTGTAATTCTGTGTCAACAAGACTAACAACAGCAAGAGCACCTCACTGTTTACTTAATGAGCTGGAAATGCAAGTGTGAAGGCGAAAAGACAGATTCTAGGTTAGAGACTGGCAAGGTGAGACTGCTTCTTTAGCGCAAAGAAAAAAGCCTCTTCAAGTGTCTGAAATAAATGAAATGCACCTTCCCCCATTCCTCTTCACTGGTTCTTTCATTCTACATCAATATTACTTGGAAAACCTTCCTTATTTATATGTAAAAAATTCTGAGGTGGATAAATTGCTCTTTAAACCATCAGACTTGATGTTGGTAAA
Source organism: Ctenomys sociabilis (assembly GCA_004027165.1). NCBI lineage: Eukaryota > Metazoa > Chordata > Mammalia > Rodentia > Ctenomyidae > Ctenomys > Ctenomys sociabilis. The sequence goes on from PVKA01030148.1 coordinate 3,246, forward strand.
TAGCTGGTTTGACTGTGGAGAATATGGGCGTATGTTTCAATGTCCTTTTTTGGCAAATGTTTCGTGATACCTTGGTGTTCAATTCATGCAACAGAGTTACATATCAATATTGTCATGTCTTTTGAATTGTTAATGGAACCCACTGAAGTTGCTGATGAGACATGAAGAAATCTCAGCGACACAGACATGTCAGTTAGTGCCCACGACTCCTGAATCTTTTGTATTTATTTGCATGTAAAAACCTGTTGTACAATTCAAATCACAAAAAGAAAAACAAATATGCCAGGGACATTTATGATGATGTCTGACAATGTAGTTTATTTTTAGACTAGAGACCTCATAGCACCCTTATTTTTCTGATTGTTATATAATCTAGGGTAACATGCTATCTACAGATACAGGTTAGATTTAGCCATTCCCTGGGACTCTACAGCATGCTGTTATGACTCTTTTTTCACCATTGCCTAGAATTAATTTAGCTGGTTTAGGAAAAAAATATGATTATTTAACCTTCTGAGTTCTCTAAACCGCATTGTATAGATTACCTATAAATTGATCCTAATCTTTTTTTTCTATACCCTTCTATGTAATACTTGCAGAAAAAAAAGCTAATTTGATGCAGAGGCTGATGAGTATTAGTCAAAATAAGCCCTTGTTCCAGTCTTGTACACACTAAGTAATTCACTTGGATAAAAATTGGAGTAGGGCAGAGAGAGAAGGGACAAGAGGATGTTTTTCAGATGGACTTTCTACCCAGATTCATTTCCAACCAGGTAAAACAGAGTTCGAAAGGCCCAAATCCTCAGCAGATTTGCACAGCACAGTAATAGCCTTTATGCTTAGAAATTTATGGGCCATGGACAGTTTATAAGAAACGATGTAGTTCATCAGAGAGCTAGACTGATGGGGCATATGGGAGCATTCTGCACAGGAAGTTGGGTTTTGGAATAATACTTACTTTGATAGAGTTGTTTTGTTAGCTAAGTAAAACAGTAGGGAAGGCAATGGCCACTTAGGCTTCAAACATAAATATATATTTATAAGTCACCCAGCTGCCTAATTGAGAGCCATGGCATTTCACTGAGTATATCTTCACCAGAAAGCAGTAAAGGCAATATCATCAACAAAACCCCAGTCTCAGCAAAGATTAATCAGTCTTTGATAGTTCCAAGATAATTAAATGCTGTCTAAATGCTTCTCTCTCCGAGTCGAAGGGTGAGAAGATGGTTAGAAACATATTTTTCGGGGGAGGGGGATTCTTTTGTATTTAAGGTACAAAGATGGAAAGTTAAGCTTTATATTACACTCAGGATGGCAGAGGGTTGTTATCAGAGGTTGAAATTGTGGTTCCCTGGCCTCCTGATGGGGAGACTTGGGAAGCCAGAGGAGCCAGGGTTGGCCATGCAATTGTCTGCTGCTTTCAGGTTTCACAGAAGAAGGTTAAGCAGGAGGTGGCTTGTTAAATTTGAGCAGAGAACTGGAAAATAAGATTTCACACTCCTGAGATGGGGCAGGCTGATAGTTTGGAGTTTGTCTGGGAGATCTGAAAAAGGTCGGGTATGCTATAGAGTTTCTCAGATTGTATTTTAGTGTTTATGAAGCAACAACAACAAAATAGGTGTTATGAAAAAGCAAAGGGTGTGTATACAGATGCAATCAAGTCAAGCCTGCTAAGTAAATAGGCATTTTAAAACTTGTGCCCTTACTCGGGCGTGTGGAAATCAGATGCATACCCTCTTCTGCTTGGCTGGACCCACTAGAATCCAGGCCTCATGATGATGTTTTAGGACTGACTGTATCCTCCATTCAAACTCTCTTCTTTTTTCAAGCTCTTTTCTCTGTATGGCCCAAGTTTTTTGCTGGAAGACATGAGCTAGATGTATTGCAAGTGGCAGTGTGGGAGTCTGAGTTTTGGGTTCCAACCTGAGGTCTGCTAATGACCTTAAAGCAGAACACGAACTCTCTTCTGGGCCTCACTCTTCTTCTTGGAGGGGATAGCGGGGGGTCCCTGAGGTGCCTTTGGGTTCTGACATTGTTTTATCTCATATTTTCTCCTTCTCTTCTGGGACCCTTCTAATTAGCTGGTTTTTATAAAAAAAAATATTCCTATTAATTCATTGACTTGCATTTATTTCTAATACCTTGCTTTGGTTGTTTTTCTACTTTTTACTTCTAGAGTTTCTTTATTAATTTATCGAATCTGTCTTGTTAAGGTGTCTTAAAACTGTCTGATTGATATTTGTACTTCAATAAAATAAATAAAAAATAAATAACTAAAAAAAAATATTTCTATTTCTCCCCCCCAAAAAAAATAGAATTTCCTTCAATTACCTTTAAGACCAATTTTACCTTTACATTATTATCTAATATATAATGTTCTACCTCCTCAGGCATTTGTCCCTTTTCCTCCATATTTTATCTTTTCTAGTCTAAATCAAATTTGGACATTTTATAAATATTTCTTGATTGATTGGTTTAATAAGATTCCGCATGTTTCAGATCGCCCATCTCCTTGATTTGGCTTTGGATTCTGGGGCATCTCCTGAGTTTTTGGAACTGGAGTTAAAGCCATTCTTCACCTACTGTAATATGAACACTGGGTCAGGCAGCTCGCACCTGCACAGTCTGCAGCCTTAAATCCTCTATTCTTGAGGGGCTGCCTTAAAGGATGGCTCAGTCTCATTTCCCTTGCTTCCACCTAAAGAGAACAGGAAACATAAAAGGCATTAAGTATATTGGATAGCCATCGCACTTCTAATAGTTTGCCTGTGCTAAGAAAATTCTGCTGTGTGGTGTCAAAAACTCACAAACACTTTCTTTTAGTTTCAATCTGCGGGAATATAACATGAAGTTTCTCTACTAACAGTTACAAATGTTCTAAAATAACAACCCACTAGAGAGGTACAGATAAGAATCCTTAAAAGTATAACCTCAAATTAGATCCACATTTCCTTGTACTATAAAACATTAAAAGAATTTTATGGTATGGAGAAAATGTTACTCTTTGCCCATTATCTTACTGCTAAAATCTCTGTATTTCTACAAAAATGTGATAAATTTTGTACTATATTAAGCACATTCTAGCATACACTTAAGTGCACTATTTATTTTTAAATCTAGAAAGGCAAATGATTGGTTTTCATTGATTAACTTTTTATTAAATTGAACTTGCAAGAGAATACAATTGAAAATGGCCGTTCTCTATGAGTATTCTATAATATATTTTGTTAAGATTCTCAGAGAGACTTTATATGTCTTACAGTCTCACCACAATGTAGTTCTCAGTCCTGTTACTTTAAATAATTTGAAGGAGGAATAAGGTTTTTCTTTGAAAAGCCAACTAGTTGTATGTTACTAGAGAATGATCTTATGTACCTCCTCCTTTAAGAGTCATAGTACAATGCTGTTAGAATTTTGTGCTGAAGTAGGGGTTATAAATTAATTTACTAACATTTCTTAATACATGAATTTAGCAGTATAGTTTACTTGGATTATATGGACCTTCAACAATACTTAGACTTGCTGGAAATAACATGATAATATTAAGAAATCTATAACATCAGTTTTTGGCGGGTGTTATCTATCTCCCCAGTATTCAGGATGGTTGTCTAAAATCGTGCTTAACAGAACACAAATAGTTAATTTTTTTTTTTTTTTTTTTGCAGAACCAGGGATTGAACTCAGGCCCTTATGCTTGCCAGGGAAGCGCTTATTCCACTGAGCCACCTTCCTGGTCCCGAACACAAATATTATAGTGCAAAAACTAAAGACATTATAAGAGCCTTGAGTGATGGAGACTTATTCATGGAATTGCTTTTAGAAATCCAATGACATTGTATTACTCTTTCTGCACTTATAAAATTAAATAGAGAAGAAATGAAAAGAACTTTCCTTGAAGTTTGCTGGCACATTGCAATAGATGCAATGTTAAAAGGTCCAAAGCAAGACTGCTATTTCCTGTTCAGTGAGCTGTTGCTTAGGTTAATGCCTGTGATGCATGCATTGGTCCATCTGGAGTTACCACCAAGAGCAGTGACTCTCAGGTGGAGCGAAAGTCTTTTTGAGAGACATAAGGAAAATTGATGGTTACTTTTTCTCTAAGTAAGAGGATATTACATTGTTCTGGAACTTATTTTTTTTTGGAAAGTCTACATGTGACTCTTTTAATCCAATTTAAAAGTACAATGACATTACCAAGCTTTATTATAAAGAAATGTATTGTCCTAGTGCAGTTGCCTCTCTAATTGTGATGTCTGAAAGCGAGTTGTCTTTGTAATCAGTGGTAGTCTGTATGCCAAAGGAAGCAATGCTAATGTAAACCTGGATAAGAAGAAGTCTTAAGAGCTGCACAAGCGGGCTGAAAAAGGTCAATTGTCTGAGAGAGCAGGAAGATTTTATTGTATGCTTGAGCTATATCTGAAAAAAAAATATGGCAGTGTGATCCTTAGCTATCAAAACACCATGGCCAGGAGAGGGATCTGAACGTGTCCTACTCTGATAAGAGACTCAGCAAATAAGTAAATTACCCTAAAAGTTGTCAGCAAATTGATGATGAAGAAGAGTACATGAGCAGTGTTCTGTTAATATTTTTCCACCATCCCCAGAAGCCTATGAGAGGAACTTCCACGAAGGAGGAAGGAACACACGAAAATAGCAACATCTTTAAAGTAGGATCAGCAGACACAACAATAAGGTTAGCTTCTCCCAAATGTGCACATTATAGACTAATCCAAATGACATTATGTATTCAGTGTGTTAATTCTGAGAAAGAAAAACAAGTGTAGAAATCACAGTGAAACATGAGAAAAACAATAGTAGACTAACTAGTAGAATCATATTTGGAAAAGAGTCAAATAGTTTTAGAAATGAAAAAAATTTAAAATGTTTAATGACATTTTATAAAGATCTGCTGATTTAATGGTAAGAAAAAATAGAACAACTGGACAGAAATAGAGAATTGGAAAACATTTACAAGCATGTATTTATTAATTGGCAGAGGTGGCATTATTCCTTGTTTAATGGGGGAAAACAATATTCAGCAAATACTATTATGTCAAATGGTAACCACAGAGAAGACAGGAAAATGGACTCCCTCCTTTCACAAATAAAAAGTAAAATTTAAGATAAAGACTTAAAAGTAGCATTCCATTGTGTATAAATATCATTTTTAACCCATTATCCTATTGATGGGCATAAGATTGCTTCTAAGCTTCAATCACTAGGAGGTGTGCTGCTATAAACATCGGTATCACTGTAATAGGATGTATTTGGCTCTTACAGGAAGATACCTGGAAGGGGATAGCTCAAAAGGATAAATGGGAGTCATGTATAGGAAACTGGATTCATCTCAAGAATAGAATGTTAAGAGAAATAAATCAGACACATAAAGGTAAATATAGCCCCTCTTATCAGAGACAGCCAATATATACATAAGTTAACAATCAACATAAAAGATAAATAAAGGGAACAGGAAGATAGGTCTTTTGCAAAAGAGAAGAGGACCAAGCAATGGAGTCGAGAAGGGAGGAAGAGAAATCGGATGAAAAAATAATTAAGATGTACCAACTCCCCACAACGAATGTGATCACATTACTTACTAACATGTACTAATAAAAATAAAAATTAAAAAAGGCTTAAAAGCAAAAAATAAAAATTTCAACCTATATTTTTGATACAGGGACTACAGGGTTTCACTACGTAGGTCGCTCTCGTAGTCATTCTGTTTCCAGCCTACGAAGCACTGGGATTACAGGCGTGTGCCACCACACGCCAGGTCAATCACTGTCTCAGGGTGCCCTAGGGGCATGGCCAGCACAGCACTGGAAGGATCAAAGCCCAGCCTCTGCGCTCTGCTTAAGCAGGCGCTTTAGTCCACTGAGCTAAGAGGCCGAACCTTCTAAGGAAAATTTGAGGGAAAATTTTATGTCAAGGTGCAAAAGACTTTTCTTAAACTGATCACAAAATAAAGCCATTAATGGCAGATAACTGGATGATGCCGCAGAAAAGCATATAGTTGGAACCCTACTTCACATCAAATAGAAACATTAATTCGAAAATATATAAAACCTTTCTTGTAAGGGATAAAACTACAACACTTACGAGAAAAAATAAGTGTAACTCTCACCTTGATTAGGTAATGGTCTCTTATATTGGGAATCAAAAGCATAAGCAACAAAATAGACAGGCATATGGGACTTCATCAGAATTAAACGATTTTGCTTCAGCATCCGCTGTCATAAAAGTGGAAAGGAAACCTGCAGAGTGGGAGAAAGTATGGGCAATATTATCTAATAAAGTGCTAGCATCCACAATTTATAATGAACTCATACAAACAATAAAAGGGTCCCATTAAAATAAGTAACCCCCATCAAAAGAATAAAGGATATGAATAATTTTCTCCAAGAGGAAATATGCAAATAGCCAGTAAGTTCACAAGAAAGTTAATATTGTTAGAAGAATTCAAATCAAAACCATAATAAGGTATGAAACCATTTCACAACCACCAGAATGCCTGTAACAAAAAAGGAAGATGGTCAGCTGGAGGGTGAGACAGTATGGGGAAAAACTGGAATCTTTGTGCATGGTTGGTGAGAGGGTAAAGTGGTTCAGTTGCTTTGGAAAACATTCTGGCAGTTCCTCAAAATGTTAAATGTGGAGCTTCCATATGACCCAGAAATTCCTCTTGGGCACATACCTTAGAGAATTGAAAACATGTGTCTATTTAAAGAATTACACAGGAATTGTTCATAGCTATATTATCCATAAAAGTTCCAGTGGAGAAACAGCACAGTTTTCTACCAGTTAATGAATGGCTAAACAAACGATGGTATATTGACAAGATGGAATATTATTCAGCCATAAAAAGAGCTAGGGACTGGCACTCTCTACAACACGCATGGGTCTTGAAACCATTATGCTTAGTGGAAGAAGTCAACATAAAAGGCGACATATTGTAAATTCAACTCACATAAAAATCTTTACTAGATAACTTCATAGAAAGATGAGTCATGATAGAAAAATAGGGAATATTGCAATTCCAGAAAACATTATTATAGTAAAAAATACATTGCCATTAATCTGACCTCAATATACCTCCCCTCACCTTCAACACACTTATTATTCTTGCCACTGTCTGCAGTGTTTCTGCAAGTCATCTTCTATGAGCATCTTTAGTTGCCCTGCGTTTTGGTGTCCTGAATCCATACGAACGTTGACCTTTTGGGAAGAGCCATCGAAAAGCCAGTGAGTACCGTAGATGAGGACACACCTCAATGCTTTTAGGGTCCTGCATTCCTTCTGGGAGGCACCCAGCAGTAGCATCCGTCACAGTTTTGCTCAAACCTCACAAAGACACTCGCTAGGCAAAGACAAAATTCCTGCCACATAATGTGCATCAGATAAAAACAGGAAATGCACAAAAGAGAAAAAACAAATGACAAACACCTAACAATCAGTGATGTGCAAGTTAAAGCAATAACAAGAAAAATAAAACCTTAAAAGAGATATATATCCCAAAAAGAAAAAGCAAAAGAATGGATTATCGCTTAGCCATACAATGGGTGACAACTGAGATAATTATAGTGAAGAAAGTGGATTGGCTGTCTAAATATAGTTGAATATCAAAATCATGCTATCAAGTAAACAGAAACAGCTCATAAGAGGATTCTGATGGCAAATAACATTTAAGCAAGAATTTAAAATGCATTTAATGGGCAAGGGAATGGAATAAGTGCTTCACTGGCAAGTGCAAAGACCTGAGTTCAATTCCAGTTCCACCAAAAATAAAAAATGCATTTAAATGTGAACTGTTAAGCAGCGTATTGTTTTGTAAATATCTTTATAATAGAGCTCAAAACCCTTGACAGGGAGGATTCCTAGAGTTGGCAACACTGGCCAATCTGGGGAGGGAAGGAAGCCAATCCTTTGGGAAGAAGAGATAGAGAGCTTTCATTTCATCTATTGAATTTTACTTCTTCTTCTTCGTTTTTTTTTTTTTTTTAACCAGGGATTGAACTCTTGCACTTGCCAGGGAAGTACTTACTCTACTGAGCCATCTCCCTGGCCCTGAATTTTATTCTTTTAAAGAGTTAGAGCACAGCACTATAAAAATAATTATTACAAGTAGCAGTCATTAAATGTGCTATTTTTCAGGTGTCATTTTAAAACCTTTTGTTCTTGCTTATTAATGGCATACAGCGAGGGTCATGTGGGCATACTGATACTGCTATATGACATACTTTGATTATTTTTACCCCTCCTCCTCTTATCCCCTCCTCCACTTTCTCCCCTCTCCCTGTCTTTCTCCCTTATCTCCAATCTGTGGTCATTACTTTGCAGTCACCTAACCCTTCTCTCTCTTTTTTTTCTATTTTGACTGTGAGTATGAGAGAAAATGTAACATTTAACTTTTTGAGTGTGGTTTATTTTGCTTAAGATGATGGTCCCTGGTTCCATCATTCTCCCACATATACAGTTTCTACCTTTCGTCCTAACTATTGTTAACTGACCACAATAAATGTGGGTATTGCTGGGGTATGCTGTCCTTAATTCTTTTGGGAATATCCTAATGAATGGTATAGCTGGGTCAATTGCCAACTTCATTTTCTAATTTTCTGAATCACCTTCACACTTATTTTAAGGAGTCAGAGTCAAACATGGCATAACAAAAGTTGTTACATCTAATAACTGTTAAATAAGGTATTTTAAATATTCTTTTCAGTTAAACATGATGTCCTGCATAAGATGTCATAGAATGACCCAACGTTCATATTTTTTTCTTCGTAAAATTGCCTGGTTCAGTCCCTGGCCTACATTTCTGTTAGTGTGTGCCTACTGAGGCAAATGAAAAATTTCTATGCAGGCATTTGGTTGTGTTTGCCTAACGTTTCATCAACTTGGTCTCTATAAACAGGAATAAGAATAGATACAGAGAAAAACATGTACTTGGTCTTTATGACTGGCAAACAGTGACAATAACAGCGGTGATGACAGTCTCATCACGTTGCTTTATTGAGCATGTTCTATGTGCCAAGTCTGTGAGGTTGGTGCATTTAACCTTGTTTAATCTCCATATGGGTGAAATCCTGGTAGCACCCACTTAAAGATGAGAAAATTGACTGATTAAAGAGGCGTGCTGTGGTGATGGCCATGCAGCGTTGTGATGAAAACTTGGGTCCAGGTCTGCCTGACTCCTAGGGTTGCCTAAAACTCAACTAGTTTTAGCACATAGTGTCAAATCTGGAACTGTGGTTCACCTATTGATTTTCTTTGAGAGCAGGAGTTCAACTAAATTTTGTTCAATGGTTAACTTAATAAATATAATTTATCATTTTAATGCATGTTGAAGACTTGCAATATATTAGGATACAACTTTTTTCATATATATATATATATATATATATATATATATATATATATATATATATTGAGACAAGTTCTCAAGTTCTCATTATGTAGTTCAAAAGTTTGTGTATTGACCTCAAACTCATAGTGATCCTCTTGCCTTAGCTTCTTGAGTACTGGGACAACAGGTATGAACCAGCATGTCCAGCTTGCTTTGTAGTCTTTTTTTTTTTTTTTTTTTTTTGCAGTACCAGGGATTGAACTCAGGACCTTTCGCTTTCTAGGCAAGCGCTTATTCTACTGGCCTTTGCTTTGTAGTTTTCATATTTTTGATATTCTGACATTACAAAGTTTTGTGTATTGAATTTCTTTCTTTCTTTTTTTGTGGTACTGAGAATTGAACTCAGGACCTTGTGCTTACCAGGTAGGTGCTTATTCTACTGAGCCATCTCCCCAGCCCCTGGAATTTCTTTTATGCCTTTTTCCTTTGCTTTTATGTTCAGATACTCTTTTGCATGTTATCAGTCAAAAGTTATCTGTATTTGCTTAAGTCTTTTATAGTATAGTTTGTCATTCCAAGTGAGGTGAGAACAGGCAAGAAAAGGCAAGACTTTCAGGCACATGTTTCTTTTCCCAGGTTTTGATAAGTGTGTTATAACTGTGTGCTTACTTGTTTGAAATGTTTATCTCAGAAACTGTTCTAAAATCCATAAGTTAAAGGGATGAAAATTCTTCCAGTGCGTCTCCAATGTGCTGTGCACATGTATCTGATCTGCAATCGGCAATCATGTCAAAATGTGTCGACTCATTTCATATTCCTTTAAACCATCCTTTGATTAAGGGAGTGCTGTATTAACTTTGGGGAGCCTCCAGTCAAATCTACCTTCAAATTATTAGCACCTGGTGAGAAATGTCCTTCTCATTTTAAACACCAGTTCATCATGTCTTATTTGTAATTCAGTTGATGATTTTGATATATCACTCTAAAGACTCTGTGTGACTAACTCTTTGCTCTGAAGCTTTGTTCTTGCAGCAGTGACAGGAGATTGTGTTGCGTGTTGCCTTTTTGATACAGATGTTGTGGATCTAGACCAAGCAGGTGTGGTGCCAGGCTAAGAGGACAAATCAGCAGTTCCAAAAGTCTTTATCTGGGAGACCTGATGTCACTGATGATTTCCTTGCGCTGCCGAATCTAATTTAGTTTTCTAGCCCATGCTATAGAAAGAAATCCATGTGCTTCCTGTTATGGGTGATTATTAGAATAAAGCTTGTAAACACAGACTACATATATGGGCTTTGCTGGACCTGCAGTCTCTGTTGCAGCCACTCATTGTTCCCTCTGTAGCAGCCATAAGCAACAACACACAAATGGATGGAGTTGTGATCGAATCACACTCTATTGATAAAAGCAGGAGGTTTACTTCATTAGGTTTGAGGACTATGGTTTCTCAACTACTGTGTAGTCCAAACACTTATTCCTTCAGAACAGAATGGGATTTGAAAGGTAGGAGTGAGTTGATATCCTGGGAAATAATTACTAAGTGCTCCAGTCATTGGAACTATAAGACTTTGACTTGAATATCCTGAAATTAAATTGCAAAGCCCATTGAAAGTTGAGAAAAGGATCATGGTATAATGTGGAATTGTTTGTTGGAGTAATGTATACCAATTTCAGATGAAAGATTGGTTTCTTAAAGCTCCTTTAATATTATGGCCCATAATTTTCTTCCCAAACCAGTCTTTCTGTTCCATGCCAGAAAGCCGAGTATAACTCAATTTGGGTGAGCTCTAGTTTTAGAGGCAGGAAAGCATATGGATGACGCATATTTATTAGAATTTTAAAAATTGAAAATTTCAGAACTCTAAATTATAAATTCAGATGATCTTCAGAATTTGTACATTAAAATCACCAAATATGAGTTTTGTTTTCAACAGCTTTCTTTCAAGCGTTAGTAAATTAGAATGACTAATGGAAACTCTTGTTTTTCTTATTAATGGATTTATGTGGGATATAGACTGTCAGCTGTTTGTTAGTTTCTGGTTGAGCATTGTTAGTCACATTATAAAAGTGAGTATAATTTTGCAGGAGTAATTTTGTATACATAGATGCCCAAATATCTAGACTCTGAATGAGTAAGAAATATACATGCATGCATTATATATATATATATACATATATGTACATAAACATACAAACATACATACATTATGCCAAATATATGTGTGTATTTACTTCTGCAAAATTTCACTGCTATCAATGCAAGGGGAAGTTGAAATTCATACTTTGAAGAATTTCAGTCTGTTACCTGGCTTTTATTGTTATTGCTATTGTATTTTGCTTGCCTTTACAATCCTGGCAGATATTTTGTTATTCCTAGGCAATTGTCTTATTTCTGAAAGCATGCTCAAGCAGTAGGAGATAACACAGAAAATAAGAATAATATCTTTGTTTAAAACTAAAGTGGAATGTTAAAATAATGGCCTGAGTTTTCAGTGTTTTATAGTGTAACTTTAAAGCATTTAAAATATTTTATGCACAGAAGAGGACCACTGAGATATGTGTTGCCTACGAAGATTAATTTTTGAGGAACAGTGTAAAATATGCTTTAAAAGGCTCATCAGTGTTCATTCATACCTTATACACAAATGGCTCTTATGTTCTCTTTTAGAAAATAATTTTGACAATTGCAAGAGTAATCCCAAGCTCTTTCCCATCTTGCAAGATGGCAGGTGAAAAAAACTGTGAAGCCAGACATTAAAGGGAAGAAACCCAAGGCCAAGAAGGCTTCTGCCAGCGGTACTGGTAAAAAAGGGTAAGGTGAAGGCAAAAAAAAGTCCAAGAAGGGGCAGCCCCACTGCAGCCGAAACCCTGTCCTGGTTAGAGGAATTGGTAGATATTCCCAGTCTGCTATGTATTCCAGAAAGGCTTTGTGCAAGAGAAAGTACACAGCTGCTAAATCAAAGGTTGAGAAGAAAAAGGAGAAAGTTTTTACTATGATCACAAAACCAGTCGGTGGGGACAAGAATGGAGGTGCCCAGGTGGTTACGCTTCAAAAAATGCCTAGCTACTACCCTACTGAAGATGGGCCCCGAAAGCTCTTGAGCCACGGCAAGAAACACTTCAGTCAGCATGTGAGGAAGCTTCGAGCCAGCATCACTCCCGGCACCATCTTGATCACCCTCACCAGGCATCACACAGACAAGAGTGGCCTTCCTGAAGCAGCTGGCCAGTGGCTTGCTACTTGTGACTGCAACTCTTAGCCTTAATCATGTTCCTCTATGAAGAACATAATCAGAAATTTGTCATTGTCACCGCCACAAAAGTTGATATCACCAAAGTGAAAATCCCCAAACACCTCACCAATACTTACTTCAAGAAGAAGCTGTGGAAGCCCTGTCACCAGGAGGGCGAGATCTTTGACACCAAGAAAGAGAGATACCAGATTTCAGAGCAGCGCAAGGTGGATCATAAAGCGGTGGACTCACAGATTTTAGCAAAAATCAAAGCTGTTCCTCAGCTCTGGGGCTAACTGAGATCTGGTTTGCTCTGATAAATGAAATTTATCCCCATAAATTAGTGCTCTAAATTTCTCACTAAGAACCTAATTAAATAACTGATACATTTAAAGAAAAGAGCAATCCCAAATAATCACGCTTCCTTTTCACTGATAAATACAAACGTTGAACTAAGAAGCTAAAGATGAGCAAGGCAAAAGAAAATAAAAGGGATGGCATTGCTATCAATAGAGCTCAAAAAATTGTGTCCCTTTCAAGAAATCCTGGGGTTCCTTACTGTTGGTTTCCCAGACTCCTACCCATATGACACTGAAATTTGAGAATGGAAGCTTCACTTCTTCAGCACCAGTCTCCACACGGTCTTCTGTGGCTGGCATTGTGGGATGTTCTGAGAAGTAATTCTGTATTTCTTTCATAGTGAAGGCAAGGGCTAGGAGACCCCAAGGAGGATGCCCTAGTGCTAACAAGACCATAGTCATGAGAGACAGAAGCAGCATTTAGAAGAACTACATATGGGATTGTTTTTATTTATAATAGATTTACTTTGAGGAGACAAAGTCTTATATTACCAAATAAATAGAAGCAACCGCAAATAATGTTGGACTTGAGACTGCGGGGCATATCTTTTTTCCGGTATGTTTTTTCTTAAAACATATATATGGGTCCCTCCTATACAAAAATTTATTGTGAATTTTCTAGTTGCAAAAGGAATATGTACTTACTTAAAAATGTTCTAAAAACAAAGAAATCTCAGAATAAGAAGTGCTTATTGATGACCTTAATGTAAATACTGAGCTAATGTGTTTTTTATTCTCTTCCTTTCCTTTTTTCTCTTTTCCTTTTTCTTCCCTTCTTTCCTCTCTTTTACAAGAAGATCTACAATTTCATGTATGATGTATCAAAATTGCATATTTAAAAAGAAGGGAAGCACACACATATGTACACACAAGCCACCTAAGATAATTGTGTTATTAATTTCTATTAGTTTATTGAAAGGAGAAGTTAATGTTTAATTGTTTTTATGAATCTGACATGCTTATATCTGATATTCTAAAGAACTTCTTTGAAGATAACAATATGCAATAGAACAACCATTGTTGAATTCCTATCATTTTGTTTTTTGAAATTCTGTGTTATTTCTATTTTTATTCTCTTTAAAATAGAATAAAGTTTAAAACATAAATTGCCTTTCTATATACTAATATATCTAAATATCCCTTGCCATATCTTTTTTTGTCAGTGAAATTTTGCAGCATAATTTATAAATAGTTTTGACTAGCTCCGTTTTTACATTATAGAATTATATACATTCATATAAAGTAATTCAGATAATATGCAAACATGGAAAATTACTTTTAATACTGCTGTCAAGAATTACTGATGTGTCTTCTTCTGAGTACTAGGAAAAGGGCATTTGTAGCAACATAAATTTGGGACTTTTTGAATTAAGTGCATTTAAAAGGATATTCTTTTTATTTATTTATTTATTTATTTATTTATTTATTTATTTTGTATTTTAGGGAAGTGTCTACAGGGTATTCAAGGTCTCACTACTAGGTCGGACTTGTAATGATTCTCCTGTTTACAGCCTCCCAAGAGCTCGGATGCTCTTGGTGTACCACCATGCCCAGTCTCAATCACCTTCTCAGCATGACCCAGGGGCAGAGCTGGCATGGCAGGCCTGGGGATCAAACCCCTGGCCCCTGTGCCTACTTGCAGATGCTTTAATCCACTGAACTATTTGGCTGTCCCCCAAACAACTCATTATTGATGAATATTTAGGTTATTCCTTTTTTTTTTAACATTGTAATCAACACTTATGCACTATTGTACTCCTTTATCATAAGCTCCTAAAGAAGATACAAGATAAACTACTTATTTGTTTATTTTAAATCTTTTATTTTTTTTTATTTGGAGACGGTCTCACTATGTAGCTTGGACTCATAGTGATCTTCCTGTCTCAGCTTTCCCGATGCTGGGATTACAGGTATGGGCCAGTAACCATGCCCAGCTTCAGTGGTTGGCTTGATTCCTGGCTGGCAAAGTGTGCAGTATTAGGGATTGAACCTGGACCTTTGTGCTTGCCAGGCAGGCACTTAGACCATTGGGCTGTCTCCCCATCCCAAGCCTTTTACTTTTGTCTGTATTCCCAGGTTAGTATTTTTGTCTAAGAATATACCAGTTTTTCATAAAACTAAGAAGATTTAACTCCAGAATGCATATTACTGAAGAATGAATCAGTAATAGCAAAGTGAACTATCAGAGATACAGACTGCCAGGGACATGAAAGTATTCACAGGACTGATAGTGCATTTATGAAGAGGAATTTTCGTGATGGTTTACCCATATGGAAGCTCAATTCATTGTGAGCTTCCTCATTAAAAATAGACTCCAAAAATATTATCCTTTTCTCCCTTATAGAGAAGTGAAAGGCTTAAAGAATAACAAGACCTTTAAGTTTTATTTTTTCATTTATGTCCTTAGTACAGGATCTCATACACAGCTCACAGCTCAGATAGTGATCTTCCTGTTTTCAGCCTCCTCTGCTCTGGGATTACAGGCTTGGGCTACCATGTCCCGACTCGGTTACTAGCTCAGTGTGCCCTGGGATTGGGGCCATTGTGGCATGCAGGACTGGGAATTGAACCCTAGTCCTTCCACTTGCCAATGCAAGCACTTAGTCTGCTGAGCTATCTCGCTGGCCCTGGCCTTCTAAGTTTTAACTGAAGAGGAGATATTTAATCTAAATGAACATTTTAAGATAGATCCCTTTCCTCTACAGATGAGTTGCCTCTTCTTGCTACCACCCAAAATACCCTGTCTTATGTTTTATTATGGGTGCATTCCGCCTAAGATCTCATAAGTTACTACATGGGCATTTACATGAGTTCAGCCTTCTGTACAGAACAGAAGCAAATCTGGTTGGTCAGCTTTGCTGTGTGTGATGGTGCCATCATCAAAGCTTCTGAAGACCAGCGTGAAGGACTAAGCAAAAGGTATTGTTTGCTTATGTGGTAGACAGAAATGGGGAATGTTAACGTTACCCTCAAGCACACTTTTTAATTTATATCATATTGTATAAACAGGGTCACTTGTGCTAAATGGGATGTCAATGACCTATGAAGATCAGAAAGTAAACAAAAGATCTTAAAATAAGCATGTAACCTGAACACCTCGAGAGCTGCTGCACAATGAAAGGCAATTGTTTACACCAAGAAAGGGAAAATGACTTAGTACTCATTCTGCCTGTGACAGGCTCCCTCTTTCCCAATCCATCAGCAGAATGGTGGTGGACAAGGAGTTCACTCTGCCTATTTGAAGGGCTGTGGAGAAAGCCGTCATGAATAGTTCTTTGCAATTATGAGTACTGGGAAGCCTACCCGCTTCCCACATGAAATTCCTTATGTTTAAGATAAGTTCTTTCTTCAGGTTGAATGTTGTCTAGATAGATAGATGAATAAGCAGAGAACCTAACATTAAAGAGAGACAAAGTGGCTCACAGGAAGAACTAGGTAGATTCAATAAGGTGTACATTCAAGGATTCCTTTGAAGCTCAAACTCCCATCTTCAAAAGGAATCCCAGCTGGATAAGAACAGAAGAGAACATGCTTTTGGTTGGAAAACTCACATGCTTTCCGTTCATGGATGGTAGAGTTTTCAGTCACAAAACATGGGGCAAAAGAAGGCAGTGCACAAGAAAAATATAGTTTTTGTTATTAATTGCTAGGTGTATATAATTATAGTTCTGAAGCTGAGGAAATTTTTTAAAAATCACCGAAGTAATTTTCTCATAAGAAATGAAAAGATAAGTCAGTCTTTCAAGATGGCAGGGGTGTGGTTCAGGAAGCAATATTCTCAGCAGTTGTGCCCTTTTGTCTTATGTCCCTGGCTTCTCACTTCCTATGATGGGGGCTAAACAGTTGTATTTGCACTTTGTGACCCAGAGGGAATAATCTGACCTCTGTACCTGACTTTCTTCGGCTTTAAAAAGAGTAATATTAATATCTATCTGCTGGACTACCACAAAGATTAAATAAGTCCACAAATTAAATGAATATGCAAAGTGCTCAGAATAGTGCTTTGACATGCAGCAGGCATTTACTTGACATGAGAAATTCATTTCAACCTTTGAAGACACAAAAACCTGGACACCCAGCTAAGAGAACAATTCTGCTGTTCACCTGAGAACTTTTCATTTATTTGCTTCTTCAGTTTGTTCTTTTTATTGTTCAGCTAATGCAGTAGAAGAGACATTTTAATTCTAATTAAATATGACTTACATGCTACAGTCTGTCATGACAAATAATATGACAACTAGTCCAGAATATCACAAGTCCAAAGTAAAGAACCAACAGGGGGTCACTTTGATATAAGCAAAGGAAGTCTCACAGATGACAACTGAAAGTCTAGGTCCACTGAGGGACAGATTTTAGACAATTGCATCCAGCCCCAGCCTGCAGTGCTCCTTCTTTATGTTCCTGTTGTCCTCATGGGTGCAGAGGCACCTCTGGGACCTCTGTCTAACTCCTATATTTTGCACTTGAACCTGTGCATTTGCTTCTTACTCCCTTTGTTCTCAGGGTGCAGAGGTCTTTAAGAAGCTGGCCCTAAGGCTGAGGGAGATCTTGGTTACTTTTTATGTATTTAGTGAACAGGGTCTCACTATGTAGATTAGATTTGTAGTGATCCTCCTGTTTTCAGCCTCCCAAACACTGGGATTACAGGTGTGCACTGCCATGCCCAATCTCAATTGCAGTCTCAGCATGCCCTGGGGGCAGGGCTGGCATGGCACACTGGGGATCAAACCCTGATCACTGCACTCTGCCTCAGCAGGTGCTGGCCCTCTTGGTTACTTCTTGATCATTAAGTGTCACCTCTCAAAATATAAGTAGTCCATGCTATTCTCTTGTGGGCCCACCCAAGGGTACGAAAAAATTAATACCACCTATAGCAGAGATCATTTTGCCATCAGTATTGCCTGCATGGGAAAATAATTCAGGAAAGAGAAAGAGATGCTGGTGCCCTGAGAAATCTTGCAGGATTAACTAAGCCCACATTTCCTACTGTCCACAAAACTTAACCCACCACAAGTGTTGCTAATTATAAGGGACACTTCAAACCTACAATGTTTCAGTGCAAGGCATCAAAGAATGAGCATGACCTTATTCTGTAAGGCAAAAATAAGGGCTGTGATACATCTTCTTTCTCCTTGTCTGAAGCATGAGAAAGAAATACATGTTTAAAACAAGTCATGAAGAAGAGACATTGGTGGGGCAAGAAGCTATTTTAAAGCAGTAAGCATAGGGCCAATTGATTCTAAATTACACTTTATGGGTTGGTATTTTTTTTTCTTTCCATTTTATTGAAATACAAATGTCAATCAGACAGTTTCAAGACACCTTAACAATACAGATTCGATAAATTAATACATTGCAAACTGTTTTCATAACATTTTGGTATTGTACAAGGTGCATACATGATATTATATTTACAGATATTATTTTAGCAGATATCTCTTATCAGTGAATTAAGAGTGTAGCTGCTTACTTATCTTATTTTTTTATACCTGAATTATATCAAAAATTCAATAATTATTTTACTAGTGGATGACCGTAGTACTAGAAGCCGACATAATATCCTGTCCAACAACCACTAGTGCAGATTGGGTTGGTATTTTTGTTCTTGAATTACATACGGTAGGCGTGACATTATAATCTCAGTGTCTTAGTTTTCTTATGGTGTTGATCTGATCCCAGCTGTAAGATGTATGCAGTGAAGCAAGATGCGAATCTGTAGTTAATGGTGGTGGGAATGAGGCTTTCCTGCAACAGTGAGTAGCAAACATCCTCATCTCAGCATCCTTTTATATTCTTAAAAATTATTAAGGACTCCCCTTTCATTTTTGTATTAGTTGCTATTGATCATGTGAAAAAATAGAACTAAGAAAACATTAATGGGTTAATCTAAATAATAATGGCACCTATTTCGTATTTCCATAAATAATATTTTACTGAAAATACATTTTCCAAAACAATGGTGAGGCATGATAAAAATGTAGAACTTAACAGATAACATATTTCCATATCTGCTTCTGCATTCAATTTCTTCTGGTATTTCAAGTTACACAGCCTCTGGTAAACTCCTCTGTACAATAGAGAACAAGAAGGGCAATGCAGAGAACAGTTGAGTTGCAACCTGGAAAAAGTTATGAATGCACAGCCTTCCTGTGAATGCCCCAGGGATACTCTAGGGTTCTCCAGAACATACCTGGGGAACTATTAACCCAGGAAAAAGTTTCATGCTTGATCAAGAATTAGTGACATCATCTTATTGTTGCAGTTTTGATTTTCTTCTAGACTTGTGGCTTCTTAGAGGGCCTTTCTTTTTTGCACTCTGAAGACATTGGTATACCTCATGGTGATAACCTCCCATAACAGCTATGGGCCCAGTGACATTTGTGAAGTAGTTGTCATTACCTGCACAGGCATGAATTGGTTCATAATTACCCATATCACCACCATTTGGGCTGAATGTGTATTGTTACTATTGTGCGTTGGGTTTAATTGCCATTCAAACGCCACCCTTCAGAATCTAGAGTATAATTTGTTGCTGAAAGATAAGTTACCATAGGCACAGGAAGGACACGAATACAGAGCAGAGAGGAATGCATTTGACATCCGTGAAGAAATTTTGGAAGAGTAGCAAGGGCATGTATGACTTCTTACACAGGAGTGGGTACATACCGTATCATTAATAGGAAAAGAATGAGCTCCCAGCTCACTGTGACGGTCATGTGTGCTGTGACTGAGGGCTGTGTAGAATCACTGTCAGTCATGCACCGAGTCACACATCTGAGGACACAGAAAATGCACTCCATCTCTCCTTAGACAGGAAAGGTGTTGACAGCAGGGAGAGGCTGATGGGAGCAGCCCTACACAACACACAGGATTGTCTTAAAGCAAGAAAGCCCTCATTTAATTTGCAGTATTTAGTTTAACCAGTATTTATTTTAATCAGGTAAGGTCTGCTCCACGCCAATATTACCTTATCCTAACCTACTGCAAACGAACAGCCCTAGTTCCAGATAAAGTTGCTTTCTGAGGAATTGGGGTCAGGACTTCAATGTCTTTTGAAAGGAGACACAATTCAAACTATAATAACGGTAAAGAATACATGAACATAGCTCAGCGGATTAAAGCACCTGCAAGCAGGCGCAGTGGCCGGGCCCCGATCCCTACAGCCTGCTATGCCGGTCCCGCCCCTGGGGTGCTCTGAGTCAGTGACTGAGACTGGGCATGGTGGTGCGTGCCTGTAATCACAGTGCTTGGGAGGCTGAAAACAGGAGAATCACTATGAGTCCGATCTACGCAATGAGATCATGTAGACCCTGTACTAAATACATTAAAAAAAAAAAAAAAAAAGAAAAGAAAAAAAAAAAAACACATGAAGGCTGTCTCCAAATTCTCTTTCATATTTTCCCCTCTTGGGCACAATAATAATTTTATTTTCTTGTTCCCTTGGAGTAAAGGAAGAGTGTGTGATTAATTATGGGCAATGAAATCTGAGAATAAAGGACATGTGTCACTTCTGGCCCACAGCGGTGAAAAGCTCCTGTGTGGCTCTTTAAGTCTTGATTTCCCTGACGTGATGAGTGTAAGAGTCACGCGGCGAGATGGCCGACCCCTGAGAGCCGAGCCGCCTGCATCCCTGCGTCACTGTGTGTAAGAGAAAGCCCACCCCCAGGGAGTGCTGTCTGTCGGACAGCATCGTTATGTGAGTGAGAAATAAGTTTATGTGTGTTAAACTATTGCAGCTTTGCTTGTGTCAGACTGTGATGACCTTTGTCACAGCAGCGTAATCTACTCTATCCTGAGAAATACAAGAGGATGAACCAAGATACAGAGAGTGAAATGACACTGACTTTCCAATTCACTTTCTGCAGGCATAGTCACAAACTCTTTCTTAGGGTAAAACACTCCTTTCAACATTTAAAAATCAGTTACTGTTGGAATGTGTCTGTATGAGTCTGTGTGTGTGTGTGTGTGTGTGTAAAAGGATCCAAACCACGTGATCACCCTTTCAATAGATGCAAAAAATGTATTCCAAAGACTCCAACACTTTGTTATGATAGAAACACTCAACAAACTAGGGGAAATGAACTTCCTCAAACTAATAAAGAGCATCTATAAAAACCTCATAGCTAGTGTCATATACACTGGTGAGAGAATGATTGATTTCTATTCAAGGTCAGGAAGAGGGTGACCACTTTCACTGGCTGTGTTCAACATTGTGCTGCAAGTTCTAGGCAGAGCAATTAAGCAAGAAGTAAAATAAACTCTTCCAGACAGAAAGGCAAGAAAGAAACTGTATTTACAGATGGTGAGGTCGTAGGTACAGAAGGATCCTAAGGAACACACAAAAGTTTTAAAATCTAATAAATGAAGTTAGCAAGGTTGTAGTGTATGAGATCTCTGTATGAAAATCTACTGCACTTCTATACATTAGCATAGAATACACCAAAGTGATGTTAGGAGAAAAACTCAAATGACAATAGAATAAAAAAAGAACATATTAAACAAGAGTGTAAGATGTGTACAATGAAACCATGAAACATTGAAAGAAATTAAAGTCCTAAATATGTTGAAACATATTCCAGGTTCATAGATTGAAAGACTTATTATTGTTAAGATATTAAGTTAAAGGGGCCGGGGAGGTGGCTCAGTGGAATAAGTGCTTCCTTTGTGAGCACAAGGGCCTAGCTCAATCCCTGTTTATGCAGAACAAACCAACAAACAAAAAACGATATTAAGTAATATCCCCAACCTAATACATAGATTTGACCCTATCCATATATTTTTTAAAAAACCTTTTATTTTTCTCTCGATGGAAATTGTTGAGCTGATACTAAAATTTGGACCCAGAATGGCCAAAACAATCCTGAAACAGAACAAAGTTGAAAGACTTACTCATCAGAATGCTTTTTTTTTTCCTTGCTAAACAGGTACACAATACTGTTTTTTTAAGGGAATTAATATTCTTCCTTTCTTTTCTTGAAGGTTTTACAGTTTATTCAATCCTCATGAAAAAAGGTGCAGTCCCTGCAGATAGGTGCTGCAGAACCTCTCCTCCTTCAGCTTGTTGCCAGCAACAGCGCTAGCCTTTGCAGTGCCCCTGACTTTCTCCCTTCTGTTCTTGCGCTCCTTCTGCTGTTCTCTTGAGGTCTTTTTCTTCTCATACAGGCTGTGTATTGCAAGACTATGAGCTCATTTTTCTTCACATAATCCAGGGAATCATAAATCATGCCAAAGCCAGTCGTCTTGTCACCAAAATGGGTTCTGAATCCCACACAAAAATGACACCTGGTGTGGTCTTGTATGTTTTGTCCAGTTTTCCCCGAATTTCTGTCTTAGGTACTGTTGCTTTCCCAGGGTGATGGACATCAATGATCATTTGCTTCCTATGAAGAAGCCGGTTGGTCATGAATTTCCAGGCTCAGACAGTTATTCACGATGGCAACAGATCCTCAAACACCCAGGGAGGAAAAGCTAATTTTCTATTTTGAACATAAAATTAATGCATAGCTTCATGAGTCTAGGCTAGGTAATTCTTCAAAAACTCTCAAAGTGCTTGCTCTTGTCATGTGTCTACTTATGTTGGGCGAGGACTTTGCTCCACATCACCCCACATCAGGATCTAGGTTAAGGGAGAAGCCATGGTCTCAGACATTGCTGGGTTGTGTGACAAAAAGCTAGCTTGGGGGTGTCTTGCACTAGTGATTAACTATACCACTGAGAAGTGACATATGATGTTTAAGCTTATAATTCTATAGACAGAACCTGCACATGGTGACACCCTACCAGACAGTAGTAGGACTCCCAAGGCAAGAAGTGCCACTATTTGTTGAACAGATTATTGGATTGCATCTATAAAAATACTCCTAAGAGTATTAAAGTATGTCTGTCAGTAATACCCCAGAGGCAACTACAGCTAATAATTGGTCTATAAGTTTTGAACTTTTATAGAATTACACTTACACACTCATGCATATATACAATTTGGTTTAAAATTAAATGCTGCTCTGAAATCTGACACTGCTTCCCCTCAAGCATGTAGCATTAGAGAGACCATATAGCTACATAAGGGTCTGTGCATAATAGTATAATATAATAATACGGCAGCCTTCCCCACACTAAGAGAAAGAGGCTGCCTTATTCCTTTGATCTGCTGCATATTATTCCACACTTGAATCATCCAGATAGATTTGTTGGATCTGCATGGGGTTAATTAACTTCAATGGAAGAATATTTAATTTCTTCCTCTAGTTTTGATAGTATTAAACATTTTGCTGTTAATTCTCTTGAAAATATATCTTCACTGACAGTAAATGTTTGCGACTGAATAAAAATGCCAATGAATGAATGAAAATAATTAATCATCAGTGATTAAAGATTCCAAACACACAGTGAATAGAAGTGAAAAATGTATTATTCAAACCTTTTGCACATTGTTCAGCATATTTCAGGATGGCAGTAAAGACAGAGAAAAGTTTAACTATGCTAATGTAGCAGGCCATATGTATTAGCATTTCTAGAGTTCCTTGAAATCTCCAGATTCCTGGACCAGTAAAACATTTTCTTGATTATAAAATTTAGTATTGACTCCTAGAGCCCATGAAAACAAGGTATATTGCAGTGCGATGCACTATCTGGTAAGTCTGAAGCTCCTGAGAAATGAACAAGATACGATGTGGCTCCTAATTTATTTTTTTATCTTCTGCTCTAATTCTTGAATCACTACATAGAATGACTAGTGGCTAAGGGAGAAATCTGAAGGGAGAGGCAGTGTGGGTTTTAAAAGCTTCAACCAATCAAGAATACGTTAGTGTGAAAAACTTTTTGACTCTGCCTAGACTATGGAGGTACTGAAAGTTTCAGAGGCGAGTGGCGTTGGCAGCCTTTGGTTTTGGTGGGTTAAGATGTTTGCATTTGGTTGTGGTGCGGGGGCAAGGTGGGAGATAAATGAGTGCCTCAGTTTATGAACTTGGCAGGCTATTCTACGCAGGCTGGCAACTGCTTGGTGGGGTTCTTGCTGGGAAACTGTCAGCGCAGTGCTTGGAGCCCTGTAGGAAAAATAAACCCTACTGAATCCAGCGGAATACTGAAGAGGGCTTCAGTGGTGTTCGTAAGTCCTAAATCAGAAGAGACATCAGTGGAGGAGAGGGTGGAGATAGGAGACAGGCTGGGTTTATTTTACTTCTTTACTCACAAAAGGTGATTAATAATTCCTCACAAAAGGTGACTGAAAGCAACCAGAAAAAGTTCAAGATGGTTTATCTCATTTTCAACTCACATTATAGATGATATGCACAGCATATTTTAAACATATATTGTGTTTGGCAATTTATTTATGTAGTTATTTTCAGAGAGAGAGAGAGAGAGAGAGACAGAACATTTGGTCAAGGAGAGAATAAGGGGGAAAGTAACTAATA
>PVKA01030149.1:0-27584 GCA_004027165.1 Ctenomys sociabilis
ACAAGAAGAAGAAAAAACAATTTAAACATTAAATGCTCCTTTCAAAATACCAGCAGAGGCCAGAGACCAGCCTGAGACATACAGGGCTGACTTGCCCGACAACTCCTCAGAGCCCCCATCCAAGCCTGCTGAGCGAGTGGGAATTTTCCTGACTCTGCATCCCGGCTTGGTGAGTGTGTGGTGAGTCTGAGGGAGAACTTTTGGCTTCTCCCCGCTTCACGCTATCTGGAGCCCCAACCCCAAGCCCACCCCCCAAGCGACCAGCCTGAGACATACAGACTGACCTGCCCCAGAAGCCCATTGAGTGAATCAGAACTTTCCAACTCTCTGGCACCTGATCCACATGAGTACGGTTTGGTAAGTGTATGGAAGAGACTTTGGGTTCTCCCTTTTCGCTCTGCACCAGCCAAGAGCCTCAGGCCACAAGATAAACTAGCTAGAGTCCTGCCTGAGACATCTCATAGAGGCCTGCCTGGCAACTCCCTGGAGCCTCTGCCCTGAAGCCCGCCATGGGAGTGAGAACTTGTGTAACTCTCCCTGCACTCGATCTACCCCCGTCTGGCCTGATGAGCATGTGGGAGAGCTTCTGTGCTCCCCAATGATCCCAGGACCAGGGACCCAACAGAAGGGAACAACAGGCTCACAGTTGTACCAGAAAAGCAGCAGAAAAAAGGAACTGAACACAACAGCTAGATCCAGGCCAGGCATAACTGGATAATCTCAAACTTAATAGACTGGCACCCAAATCTCATTATGCTAATGTAATTCTAAATGGAAAAACTAAAATTTTTTACTCTTAGCTCAGGTACAAGACAAGGATGTCCACTATCACCCCTCCTATTCAATATAGTTTTGGAATCATCAGCAACAGCCATTAGAAAAGAGGGAGAAATAAAAGAATAAGAATAGGTAAAGATGAAGTTAAATTATCACTATTTGCAGATGACATAATACTTTACTTGGAAAACCCAAAAAGTTGCATCAAGAAGCTACTAGAATTGATAACGAAATTCAGTAGCATAACAGGATACAAAGTCAATACTGAACAGTCAAGAGGATTCTGCTACACAGATACAAACACACTGAGAGGGAAACTATAGAAACAATATCTTTTACAATAGCACCGCGGAAAATGAAATACCTTGGGATTCACTTAACCAAGGAAGTCAAAGATCTTTTCACGGAAAATTACAACACCCTAAGAAAAGAGATTATAGAAGATTTCAGAAAATGGAAAGATATTCCATGCTCCTGCATACCAAGAACCAACATCGTGAAGATGGCCAGAATCCCAAAATTATTGTACAGATTGAATGTAATCCCTATCAAACTGCCACCAATATACCTCCCAGACCTAGCAAAATAATTCCTAAAATTTATTTGGAACCAGAAAAGACCTAGAATAGAAAAGGCAATCCTGGCCAACAAAGACAAGGCAGGAGGCATCACAATTCTTGACTTGAAATTGTACTACAAAACCACTGTGATAAAATCAAAATGGTATTGCCAAAGAAATAGACCTGAGGATCAATAGAATAGTTTAGAAGACGCAGAGGACTCTGCAAACACACTCAGCCACCTGATCTTTGACAAAGGGGCCAGACACACTTACTGGAGGAAAATAGCCTCTTTAACAAATGGTGTTGGAAAAATTGGCTGTCCACATGGCAAAAACAAAAACTTGACCCAGCTCTATCACCATCCACTAAGACAAAGTCAAAATGGATTAAAGTTCTTAACATTAAAACAAAAACACTCAATCTCCTAGAAGAGAAAGTAGGAGGAAGACATAGGGGTAGGTAAAGAGTTCATGAACAAACGTGTATTTGTACGGGAAACACTTGAAAGAATCAACAACTGGGATCAACTCTTCTTGAGGAGTTTCTGCATGTCAAAAGAAATTGTCAACAAAGTGAAAAGACAACCCACAAATGTTGAAAAAATTCTAACTAACAATCAATAAGACAAAGGTATGTTCTCTAGAATATATAAAGAACTAAGATATAACAGGGCCCTCAAATTTAAAGACCCAATCCAGAAAAGGGCATTTCTCAGTGGATGAAATTAAAGAAGTGAATAAATATATGAAAAAATGCTCCACATTGCTAGTCATCCGTGAAATGCAAATTGAAACAACTCTGAGATACCATATCACTCCAGAAAGAATGGCTATCATAAGGAAATCAACCAACAACAAATGTTGGAGAGGTTGTGGGGAAAAGGGAACACTTCTCCACTGCTGGTGGGAATGTAGACTGGTACAACCATTGTGGAGATCAGTGTGGAGACTCCTCAAAAGAGTAGACTGGAAATCGCATTCCAGCCGGCTATTCTCCCACTGGGAATTTTCCCAGAGGAACTGAAAACATTATATTATAGTGATATTATTTGTACCTGTGTTTATAGGAGCACAATTTGTGATAGCAAAATCTTGGAAACAACCAAGATGTCTGTCCCATGAGGAATGGTTGAAAACGATGTGGTATTTGTACATAATGTAGTATTACTGAGCTATGATTTATGATATACTGGAAGCATTTATACTGAAGTGGATGCCACTTAAACACATACTCGTAAGAGAAATAAACCAGACACACGTGTGTAAATATCATATAGTCTCCTTAGTATAAAGTCAAAAGAAGAAATGCAAATAGAAATATACAACAACAACTAAAAAGAATTTAGTCAGATAATTAGGGCAAATTGAATGGCATATGCTGCAGGGTGCTAATCAGTTTTGCTTCCGGATGTTTAACAGCCTAAGTTCACAGATCATAAATTGGAGAAATAGAAAGGCTGCAAGACTAATAACATTTTGGCCCTAGCCTTTCAAGATCAGTGAAAACTGAGGACATAAGATAACCTGTACTGTAACATCATGGAACTGAGTTGTGCTCCAAATTTTCTGATTAAGCAGATTATGGAGCCACAGTGGAAAGAGATTGATGATGTATAGTGTGCCTGGGGAGAGTCACATGGAGAGAAAACTTTCTCCAAGGCTCTCACAGAGAGCAAATTGGTCAAGCACTGGCTGTGACTCATCTGCATGGATGACACAGACAAAAGATCTACAGAATAAGGTATAGGATTAAAAGATAGACCCTGAGGGGACTTCATTGACCTCATCAAATACAAAATCTACATCTTTTGGTATATAGGTCTTGATCTATCTTGGTCTTAACCATCCAGCAGAAAAGTATAAATATGAGGTATATAACATGGGGCCATAATAATAAATTGAAATGTAAATGGCTACAGTCAACAACTTCTTCAGATAACTCACTATTATTGTGGAATGCTGCACTGTGTTGGATTGTGTTGCCAAGTTCAGGCACCTAAATTGGTTGAATGACAATGGAGTGCCCGTCTTTGACAGGTCTAGACAAAAAAAGGGGTATACAAAGGAAGAATCATGATGTGTGTGTATAAACAGTACAGTTAGGATAAATATGCCATGCTTCTGCATAATTCTATTAGAAGCAAGATTTGCACTAATAGTGGTTGAACAAGATATTATGTTGGCTTATAGTACTATGGACAACCACTAGGAACATAACAAAGTACAAAGTATTAATTATTGAAAGTGTGTTATAATTGAGCTTTAAAAAATAAGTTAAGTATACAGCTACATTCTCTTGGTTCATTGATTAGAGGCATCTGCTCTAATAGTGTGTGTAAGTAGAATATCTTGTATGCACCTTGTACAACAACAAACCATTACAAAAAACAATTCAAAATGTATTAATTATTGGATCTGTGTTGTTAATTTGATTTGAAACTATCTCATTGGTATTTGCTCTTCAATTAAAAAGTTAAAAAATAAAAAAAAACAGCTGAATTTGTCAAAGTATTACTAGAGTTGCTTCAAGGATCAAATGATTTATGAAAGAAGTATAAAAATGCCTGGCATACCGTGATTACTCAATAAATTATTAATCTGCAAAAAAAACCCACAAAAGACCAGCAGAAATCAGCAGTATATTTATCCAAACTATTCTGCATGTACACCTAAATATATTTTTTTCCCTTCTTTCATTTGTCATTTTGTACATCCTGGTTCTTCCTTCCCAATGGATAACCTCTTTGCCTTTCACAGTATCTACATTTCAGATTTTAATTACTCTTTTAGGTTCTCATACTAGTGAGATAATATGATGTTTGTACATGTGAATCTGATTTATTTCACTTAACAATATAGTTTCTGGTTGCATCCGCTCATCTACAAAAGCCATTGTATAAAAAAAATCACATCTTTTTATCTATTGCTCAGTTGATGGGCATTTGTATTGTTGCCAAGTTTTATGTATGACTAATTATGCTGTTAGAAACATGGGTACACATCTATCACTGTGGTATGATGATTTCAGTTCTTTAGGAAAAATACCTAGGAGGGGAAGAGCTGGCTTAAGTGAGACCTCCAATCCTAGTTTTTTGAGAAATTTCCACAATGGTTGTAGCAGCTTGCACTCCCACAAACAGTGGAGTGCAACCTCTCCAGCATTTTTTGTTCATTAACTTCTTGATAATAGTCATTCTTTCTGGTTTAATACACTATCTCAGTGTTCTAATTTGCAGCTCTTGAATGACCAACAATGTCAACATTTTTTTATATACTTCTTTGCCATTTCTATCTTTTTATTTGTGAAGTGTATATTCATTTCAGATGCCCACTCTTGGATTGGGTCTTTGGATTTTGGAGGCCTAACTTTTAAAAATTCTTTTATATGTTCCAGATTGGAGTCCTTTGTATAAAGCAGTCCATTACAATTTTTTTCCCAATTCATGGTTTTTCTTTTTACTCTATTTGTGAATTCCTTTGACATGCAGAAACTTTCAAAAGTATGATATCCTAGTTGTTGATTCTTTGATGTATTTCCCATGCAGTTTGATTTTCATTCATGAACTCTCTACCTATCCCTATGTTCTTAAAGTTTCTACCTACCTTTTCTTTCAGAAGATTTAGTGTTTTAGTTTTAATGTTTAAATCTTTGGTCCATTCTGACTCTAGTTTTTTTTTTGGGGGGGGGATACCGGGCATTGAACTCAGGACCTTGTGCTTGCCAGGTAGGTGCTTGTTCTATTGAGCTATCTCTCTGGCTCCTTGACTCTGGTTTTGTGCATGGTAATAGGCATGGGTCTGTTTCAAGTCTTCAGCATAACCACAAATCTTTTGACCATGCCTTTTTTTTTTTTTTGGCTCAGAATATTTACCATGCTCAATTTATATTTTTCCAGATCCAGTCAGGAATTAATTACTTACCTAAGCTGTATATTATTTTATTCAAACACTGCATAAGGAAAGCAAGACCTAGACACTGCATAGCCCTTTACTAATGGAGGCTCATTGATTCCAGGTTTCTCAGAAAATGAAACCAGGAAGTTTTCACAGCAGCCTGTCTAAATGCTGTTATTTTTATTTATATCTTCTCCCCATATATCTACAACCATAAGTTCATGCCCATGATTTTAATTCCTCTCCAGTACAATGGGATTTTCCCAAGTCTGTCATCTCCTACTTGTTCCTTTCTTTGCCAGTGATAAGCCTGGCACCCAGAATCACAGTGACATCTGCCAACTGTCTGAGTCTACTGACATTTGCCCAGAAAAGCTTTTTATCAGGCTTGCTTCCATATTTCACAGTGAAGAAGGACCACTGCTGCCAGTTTAGAGCCTCTTGCCCTCAGTGACTAGAAAATAAAATAAGATGTGTGAAACAACTATTTCTAATGTTAAGCAACAGACAGCACAGGGGCAAAATAATATCTGAAAGGATGGAAGTAAACTCAGGCAGCCATAGAATTTCACACCTCACTGCTTGCAAGAAGTTTCCAAGCTGCAGCACAAAAAATGGAATATTAAGTCAAGTCAAACAGTTTTGCTGAATTGAGAAAACAGCGACAGAGGCTTTGAGAGGCCAAGACAACCATAATTTGCGATGCAGAACATTATAGTGTTCCTTTCAGAATTATTTTGGGTTCTACTCAAATCTGTGCCTCAATATAAACCTGTGAGTATTTCACATGAGTGTCCACAGGATTGGAAAGACAACTACTGGAAAACACAGGGAAAAAAACATTCCTGAATTTTACACACGTATATTATCAACAAAGATGGAGATATTAGTAATATGTTGGACAATTGGAAGAGGACTCAGGAAGATGCTGCTTGAGAAATTAGAAAAAGAAATCCTTAGATGTAAGTCAACTCTGGACTGTCTGCCAAAAACCCTGCAAACATACTTTCGACAAATGAGCCTGACCGCATATACAAGGAATAAAGACCCAAAGACACTTAAATTCATAAAAACTGGCATTCCATAGAAGTAGTAGTGATTGGAATAAGAAAGAAAATAAACACATAACTTGGATGAAATTTATGATCAGATATGACAGAGATTATGGGATTTTTAGAGGATATTAAAACAATACATAAAATACATGTGTGCACATGCACACACACGTGCACATTCACACACACGTGAACATTCACACACACACTGGAAGATTATCAGTGAACATGAGAATTCTGTCAGTTATCTGTATCTGTGAGATCTTTAACTGTGGATTAAGCCGCCTGTAGATAAAAAATATTGCTTAAAATGAGTGTGCACATATGTTTTTCTCTTGCTATTCTTCCCAGAATAATACAAGGAAGTTGTGTGCTAATAGTTTTTATCATTTTTTTCCAGAACAAAAAAAAAAAGATTACACAATTTCAAAAATTTTAAAGGAATTATTAGTACATGTTTTCAATACATTATGAATAATTTCATCATATATATTTGATATATGTACACGGCACACCGGAATTCCCTTTTTACTTACCCAGTTTCTCCCCTTCTACCTTCATCCATATCCTGTCCCTTTCCCATTCCCTTTCTCATGACTTTAATAATTTTCAAAACGCAGTACCAAATTACATGCTGTAAGAAAAACTACAAAAATGAAATATTTTCTCAAGAGAAATGAAAAGTAATTTAAACAGAACCAAACTTGAAGCAAAGGTTAAGCATATACTTTAGAGGTTAGTACAGCTATAATAAGTAAGATTTTAAAAAAGTATGTATTTTACATTCATTTATCCATTCTCTGTTGCTATGCCTTCCTGAATGTAAAACTGACTTCTTTATCAGTATCATTTCTTTCATTATGAAGAACATATTCAATATTTCCCACAGAGTAGACCTGTTGTCCACAGATTCCCTGAGTGTCTGTTTCTCTGAGAAAGTTTACATTTCCTTCACTTTTTTATGGGTGATTTAACTAGATCTAGACTTCTGTGTTGATGGCTTCATTTTTTCAACATTCTAAGCATTTCATCCAAAATCTTTTTGCTTTCCTGGTCCTGTGAGGAAGCCTGGTAGAATTTTCATCTGTCATCTGTTACAGGAAACCCTCTCCCCGATTTCCTTCAAGGTTTCTGCTTCATGTTGGTTCTCTGAAATTTTAATATTATATAGTGTACCTAGGACTGTATTTTCTGATACCTATCCTGGTTGATGTCTTTGAATCTGTGGACTGGTACTCTGAATATCCAAATATCCTACACTATGTTGTCATCCCAGACTTTTTGACATTCTTTTCCATTCTCTTTGTGTTTCAGGTTTTAATGTTTCTATTGATGTTTCTTAAATCTCACCAACAGTTTCTTTAGCTGTGTTCAGTTTATGGGCCTATCAGAGGACTCCTCACAGCAGTTCCATTGCTATTGATTTATATAATCTCCTTTGGAATTTTCCTAATTGTTTTCTTCACTTTGCTTCCATTACCCATCTTCTTTTACTGTACATGCTGCCCACTTTCCTCATGATATGCTTTAATGTATTAATCAAAGTTATTTTTAATTCTCTGTCTGGCCATTCCAAATCCATGCCTGAGTCTGGCTCTAATGCTTCTTCTTGCCTTTTCTTTCTGTGCCTATTTCCTCTTTGTGTGCCTTGTGATTTTTTTCCTTTGGTTGAAACTCAGAGGTCAGATACTGAGCAACAAAAACCGAGGGAGGTGAGACTTAAGTTGAGATTCTTTGCTCATATGGCTTAGTAATTAAGCTGTTTTTACTGTTTGCTGTAGCTTTCAGTGTAATAGACTAAAATTTTCACAAGTGTTCTTGCTCTTGTCTCTCTTGTTGGATTTTTCTGAGATAGGGTGTGGATCTGATAGTCCTTTAGGCTGAATTCCAATTGTTATACATATTGGTGGTATGGTAGTAAGTATTCTAAAAGCAAGTCACAGTTCTTAGGGAAACTTCTCAGTTGTTTATAGTTAGGGTTGGGTGATGGCAAAAAACTAGCCAGGATTTTCTATGATCTTCATGGGAAGCTAGTAGTGCTCCTGACATTACAAATCACAAAGATGTTGTCCCTCTGGAGTTGCATCCCTCACTACAAAGTTTTTAACTGTCAAAATGGCCATATCATTAATTAAAGAAAGTCTTTGTCAAGAATTACAAGATCTCAGAACAAAAATAGAAACATAACATGTAAAAATTCCTCTAGTAAAAAAATTAAATTTGTGAGTGAAAATATTCACATAGTTGTGTAATAGCCAAAGGGGGAGAGTAATGAAAAAGTGAAGTTAATGATATTGATGGAAATCATCCTAGAGAGATGTAAAGAAAAGAATATTTATGTCTCTCTCACTGTTTTTATTTTTATTTATGTTTATTTTATTTTATTGAAGAACAAATAGCAATGAGACAGTTTCAAGATAAATTAACAGGACAGTCAATAAATTAATGAATTGCAAACTGTTTTCATAATGTTTTGGTATTGTACAAGGTGCATACATGATATTATACTTACAGGCATTATTATAGCAGATGTCTCTAATCAGTGAATTAAGAGAGTGTAGCTGTTTACTTATCTAGTTTTTATAGCTGAATTATATGACAGATTCAATAATTGATACTTTCTACCATGTTCTTTTCCTAGTGGTTGTCCATAGTATTAGAAGCCTACATAATACCTTGTACAACAACTATTAGTGTAAATCTTGCTTCTAATAGAATTATGCAGAAGCATGGCACATTTATCCTAACTGTACTGTTTATACACACACATCATGGTTCTTCTTTGTAGACCCCTTTTTTTGTCTAGACCTGTCAAAGATGGGCACTCTATTGTCATTCAACCAATTTAGGTGCCTGAACTTGGCAACACAATCCAACACAGTGCAGCATTCCACAATAATAGTGAGTTATCTGAAGAAGTTGTTGATTATAGCCATTTACATTTCAACTTATTATTATGGCCCCACATTATATGCCTCATTTTTATGCTTTTCTGCTGGATGGTTAAGACCGAGATAGATAAAGACTTATATACCAAAAGATGTAGATTTTGTATTTGATGAGGTCAGTGAAGTCCCCTCAGGGTTTATCTTGTAATCCTGTACCTTACACTGTAGGTCCTTTGTGTCATCCATGTGGATGAGTCACAGCCAATGCTTGACCAGTTTGCTCTCTGTGAGAGCCTGAGAGAAAGTTTTCTCTCCATGTGACTCTCCCCAGGCACACTACAGATCATCAGTCTTTTCCCACTATGGCTCTATAATCTGCTTGATCAGAAAATTTGGAGCACAACTCAGTTCCATGATGTTACAGTAGAGATTCACCTGTGTCCTGAGTCTTCACTGACCTTCAAAGGCTAGGGCCAAAATGTTGGCTGGTCTTGCGGCTCTTCAATTTCTCCAATTCTGATCTGTGAACTTAGCTTGTTAACCATTCAGAAGAAAAGCTGATTATTGCCCTGCAGCATGCCGTTCAGTTTGCCCTGTCTGACTCAATTGTTCTTAGTTGTTGTTGTACATTTGTATTTGTATTTCTTCTTTTGATTCCTTATACTAGGGAGACTATATGATATTTTCATATGTGAGTCTTGTTTATTTTACTTACAAGTATATGTTCAAGTGGCATCCACTTCAATATAAATGCTTCAAGTTTATCATTCTTAATAGCTGAGTAATACTCCATTACATAGAAATGCCACATCTTTTTCACCCATCCCTCATGTGATGGACATCTTGGTTGTTTCCAAGATTTTGCTATCACAAATTAGGCTGTTATAAACGTAGCTACAGATATATCACTATGATATAATGTTTTCAGTTCCTCTGGCAAAATTCCAAGTAGGGGATAGCTGGCTGGAATGGTATTTCCAGTCCTACACTTTTGAGAAGTCTTCACACTGATCTCCACAATGGTTGTACCAGTCTACATTCCCACCAGCAATGGAGAAATGTTCCCATTCCCCACACCCTCTCCAACATTTGTTGTTTGTTGATTTCTTTATGATAGCCATTTTTCCTGGAGTGAGATGGTATCTTAGAGTTGTTTCAATTTGCATTTCACAGATGGCTAGCGATGTGGAGCATTTTTTCGTATATTTATTCCCTTCTTTAATTTCGTCCTCTGAGAAGTGTGTATTCATCTCAGATGCCCATTTTTTGAACTGGCTCTTTAAATCTGAGGGCCTTGGTATATCTTACTTCTTTATATATTCTGGACAGCAGACCTTTGTCTGTTTGCTTATTAGTTAGGATTTTTTTCAAAATTTGTGGTTTGTCTTTTCTCTCTGTTGACAATTTCTTTTGAAGTGCAGAAACTCCTGAAGAAAAGTTGATCCCAATTGTTGATTCTTTCACGTGTTTCTCATGAAAATACATATTTGTTCGTGAACTCTTTACCTACCCCTATGTCTTCAAGAGTTCCTCCTACTTTCTCTTCCAGGAGATTGAGTGTTTCTGTTTTAATGTTTAGATCTTTAATACATTTTGACTTTATCTTAGTGGATGGTGATAGAGCTGGGTTAAGTTTAGTTTTCGGCATGTAGAAAGTCAGGTTTTTCAACACCATTTGTTAAAGAGGCTATCTTTCTTCCAGTGAGTATGTTTGGCCCCTTTGTAGAAGATCAAATGGCTGAGTGTGTTCATAGATGCCTCTGCGTGTTCTCATCTATTTCACTGATCTTCAGATCTATTTTGTTGCCAATACCATGCTGATTTTATCACAGTAGCTTTATAGTATAATTTTAAGTCAGGAATTGTGATGCCTCCTGCCTTGTCTTTATTGGCCAGGATTGCCATTGCTATTCTAGGTCTTTTGTGCTTCCAAGTAAGTTTTAGGAATGATTTCTCTAGGTCTTAGAGGTATGTGGGTGGCCATTTCATAAGGGTTGCATTAAATCTGTACAGCAATTTTGGAAGTATGGCTATCTTCACGATGTTGGTTCTTCGTATCCAGGAGCAGGGAATATTTTTCCATTTTCTGAAATCCTCTATAATCTTTTTTCTTAGGATGTTGTAATTTTCCATGAAAAGATCTTTGAGTTCCTTTGTTAAGTGATTCCCAAGGTATTTCATTTTCTGCAGTGCAATTGTACAAGGTATTGTTTCCCTTTCAGTGTGCTTGTTATCTGTGTAGATGAATGACATTGACTTCTGAGTATTGACTTTTATTCTGCTATGCTACTGAATTTCCGTAGCAGTTCTAGTAGTTTCTTGGTGGAATTTTTGGGGTCTTCCAAATAAAGTATGTCATCTGCAAATAGTGATAATTTAATTTCATCTTTACCTATTCTTATTCTTTTATTTCTCCCTCTTTTCTAATGGCTGTTGCTAATGATTCCAAAACTATATTGAATAGGAAGGGTGATAGAGGACATCCTTATCTTCTACTTAATTTAAAAGTAAAAGATTTCAGTTTTCCACATTTAGGATTATATGAGCTTTTGGGTTGTCATAGATGGCTTTTATCAAGTTAAGGTAAAGTCCATCTATTCCAATTTTCTTTAGGACCTTGAACATCAACGAGTGTTGGACTTTGTCAAAAGCTTTCTCTGCATCAATTGAGATGATTATGTGGTTTTTAGATTTCAGTCTATTAATATAGTGTATTAAATTTATAGATTTTCAAATATTGAACCATCCTTGCATCCCTGGGATGAATCTTACCTGGTCATGAGGTATGATCTTCTTGATGATTTGCTGTATTCTATTTCCTAGGATTATACTGAGTATTTTTGAGTCTATGTTCATGAGGGAGATTGGCCTGTATTTCCCCTTTTTGGTTGTGTCTTTCCCTGCTTTTGGAATCAATATAATGCCTCCAGAAATGATTTTGGGAGGACTGCTTCCTTTTCCATTTCATTGAAGAGTTTGAGGAGTGTAGGGATTATATCTTCTAAAAATTTCTTGTAGAATTCAGCTGTGAGTCCATCATGACCCAGACTTTTCTTCGTCAGTAGCTTTTTATTACATTTCGTATTTCACTGGTTGTTATTGGCTTATTGAGAGTTGTTGTTTCTTCTCGGTTCAGTATTGGTAGTTTATACCTTTTGAGGAATCTGTCCATTTCTTCTGTGTCTTCTGTTCTGTGAGCATAAAGATTCTGAAAGTATTTATTGACAATTTTCTGAATTTCCGCTGGGTCTGTGGTTATTACACACTTTTCATTTCTTATTGCTTGTATTTGAATTTTTTGTTTACTCTTTTTGATGAGGGTGGCTAGAGGCTTATCAACTTTATTTAGTCTTTCAAAGAACCAACTTTTTGATTTATGGATTCTTTGAACTGTTTTCTTCATCTCAGTTGAATTAATTTCTGCTCTAATTTTACGATTTCTTCCCGCCTTTGTGCTCTGGGTTTCGTTTTCTCTTCTTTTTTCTAGTTGTGGGAGGTACAACATTAGGGTGCTAATTTGTTCCCATTTTGTTTTCCTAATGTGTAAGTTCATAGCTATGATTTTCCCTCTAAAAACTGCTTTCTTGGCATCCCATAAATTCTTGTAAGTTTTGCTTGAATTTTCATTGAATTGGAGGTATTGTTGAATTTCTTGTTTAATTTCTTCTGTGACCCATTGATTGCTGAGTAGAGTGTTGTTTACTTTCCATGAATTTAATGGGTTTTTCTGGTTTCTTTTGCCATTTATTTCCAATTTCATTGCACTGTGGTCAGATAATACGCATGGCATAATTTCTGTTTTCTTGCATACACTTAAGCATGACTTCTGGACTAGTATATGATACATTTTGGAAAATGATGCATATGCAGCTGAAAAAAAAAGTGTGTATTCTGTTGTGACTGGGTTCAACACTCTGTATATGTGCTCCAGGTCCATTTGTTCCAAGCTCTGGTTCAGTTCTGCTACTTCCTTGCTGATTTTTTGCCTGACCTATATTTTTGACATAAGTGGGTGTTAAGGTCTCCTTTTAAGATTGTGGTCTTAGATATTAGGTTTTTCATGTCCATTAAGATTTGTCTTACATAGTTGGGTGCTCCTATGTTTGGTGCATAGGTATTTATGAGTGTTACCTCTTGCTCTTGAATGTTTCACCTGACCAATATATAGTGCCCTTGTTTGTGTTGTTTGATCCTTCTTGGTTTGAAGTTGAGACTGTCTGAGAATTGCTACTCCTGCTTTTTTCTGAGCTGCTGGGGCATGTAGTATTATTTTCCATCCTTTGACTTTGAGCCTATGAATGTCCTTTTGAGTTAACTGTGTTTCTTGTATACAGCATATTGTTGGATTTTGTTTCCTAATCCACTGTGCCAGTCTATTTATCTTAATTGGTGAATTGAGTCCATTTACATTGATGGTTATAATAGAAATGTGTTGACTTATGTTTGTCATGGTATTTACCTGCTGTTGTTTGCTCCTTTGTATCCTGTGTTTAATTGTCTGTCCTGTTTCGTGGATTACTTCTGTTCTCATTCTTGGAGTTCTGGTCATTGTGGTCTCTCTCTAGAACATGTTTCAGTAGCCTGTGTAGGGATGGTTTTGTCAACATGAAATTCTTTAGTCCTTCTTTGTCGAGGAAGTATTTTGTTTCTCCATCAAACTTGAAAGAGAGTTTTGCAGGATTTAATAGTCTGGGCTGGAATTTGTTTTCAAGTAGGACTTGAAGAACTCTGCTCCATGCTCTCTTTGCCTTCATGGTTTGTATAGAGAAGTTGGCTGTAATTCTGATAGGTTTTTCTTTGAATGTTATCTGCTTCTTCTCACTAGCAGCTTTCAGGATATTATTATTGTGTTGGATTTCTGGGATCTTGACTATTATATGTCTCGGTGTGTTTTTGTTTGAAGTTATTTGTTATTCTATATGCTTCTGTTACCTGAATATTGGTTTATTTCCTCATATTTGTGAAGTTTTCTGAGATTACTTGTGCCCACATTCTTTTTATATCATTTGTATTGACTCCTTCATTCTCACTGATGCAAATGAATGTCACTTTGTTCACCTTGGCTTCATCTTGCATGTAATGGATTATTTTTTCCTGCACTTTTTTTTGTTTTTAAGAGTTCCTTTCTCACCTTTTCACTAGCTTCACCAGCCTCCTCTAAATCTGGAACTCTGTCTTTGCTTTCACTGAAACGGTTTTGTATACTCGTGATTGATATTTTTAGTTTTTCTATGTCTTTTTGACTCTGATTCATGCATTCTATTTCTTCTCTGTATTTCTCATTCCAGGATTCTGTCATATTTCTGATCTCCTCTTTTTTTATCCTTTTCTTCTTTAGAGGTAGCTATTAATTCTTTTTCTGCAGAATTTCTTCCAATTTGGGTTTCCTGCGTATATTTCCAGACTTCTTTCTGTATTTCAGATGGTATGATTTCTAAGAATTTTTTTTTATTTCAGAATTTATTTCCTGCTTTGAGTTCCTCATGACCTTTCTGCTGTTGTTTATTTGCTTGTGATGCTCTTGATTCTTATGATTCAGCTGGAGTAGTGCTCTCTGCACATTTTCTGAGTGAGCTTTGGGTTTCCCCCAGATGTTTCTGGATTTGATTCTTTATTTCTGATGCTATGTATTCACATATTATTTTTTTATTTCAGGAATTAATTCTTTTCTAAGTTTCTCTATACCTTTCTGCTGTTGTTCCTTTGGTTATGTCTCTGTTTATTCACTCATTTCAGCTGAGGTAGTGTCCTCTGCACTTATTGGTGGACTCGAGACCTGAGATTACATTTTTCTCCTTGTCTTGTACTGACCTCTAACCTGTGGTGTAGGGCTTTCGTGCAGCTATAGCCTTAGTTCATATTGAGATTCAGTTGCTAGTCTATTAAGTTTGAGATTATCCAGCTATACCTGGCCTGAATCTAGCTGTTGTGTTTAGTTCCTTTTTGCTGCAGCTCCTGTGATTCCCCTCTGTTGGGTCTCTGGTTAGGTGACCACTTGCAGGTGCAGAAGTTCTCTCTCACACTCACCAGGCCGGGCAGTGGTGGATCAACTGCCTGGTGAGTCACCAAAAGTTCTAGCTCTTTTGGTGGGCTTGGGGGCAGTGGCTATAGGGAGTTGTCATGTAGATCTGTCTGGTGTGTCTCAGGCAGGCTCTGGCTAGGATGTCTTGGAGCCTGAGGCTCTAGGTGGTGCAGAGCACACAGGGAGAAGCCAAAGTTTCTCCCTCAGATTCACCACATACTCACCGAACTTTGATGCCCAGGAAGTTGGGAAAATTCCCACTTGCTCAGCTGGCTTTAGGGCAGGGGATCTGAGGAGTTGCTGGTGAGTAGGCCCTGAGGTCTCAGGCCGGTCACTTGCTTAGAAGGTTTCGGGGTGGGGATCCGGGTACCGCTTGCAGGAAGAAGCCAAAGGCTCTCCCTCAGACTCACTACACACTAACTGATCTGGGAAGCCTACAAGTCGTGCAAATTCCCACTTGCTGGGAGGGCTTCAGGGCAGGAGCAAGGATGCCACCGGAGTGGTTCCCGCTGTCTCAGGCAGGTTGCTTTGGCTGGGCGAGCATAGGGTGGAATCAAGGAAGATGGCAAAGTCCGCCCTGCTTTCTCAGCCTGCTCTCTCGCTGGGTGTGCATAGGGTGTTACAGAGGAGGCCGCTGGAGTTGACCCTATTGTCTCAGGCTTGTCGCTCTTGCTGGGCGGGTGTGGGGTGAGATGGTCTCTGTTTTTCAATTTATTTATTTATTTGTTTCTTTGTACAGGCTTTCTCTATGCAGCTCAGACTTGTACTGATCCTCCTGTTTCATCTTCTGCAGTGCTGAGATTATAGGCATGCACCACCAAGCATCAAGCCTGATTCTGGTGGCCGGCATGAGATGTGTACCAGGGATTGAACCGTGTCCTTGCACTCTCCTAGGCAGGTGCTTAGACCACTAAGCTCTCTCTGCAGTCCCTCTCTCTTTTTGATAGATTAAGTGGCTTGTTACATTCTTCCAGAAAGTTCAGCCTACATGTATCTCAGTTGCCAAAAACAGAGGAAAAGGAGAATGAGGGCAGAAAACATGTTTGGAGACACAATGTCCAAACACATTCTATGTATGACATAAATAGAAAAATGACAAAGTATACCAGGAAGGAAGAAATACACAAAATATAGAGAAGCCCAGCTGAAGCCCATCATTATCAAACTGTTAAAAACCAAATGTCAGAAGCAAGTCTTGAAAGTAAAAGAGAAAAAATGACATATAATTTTCAAGGTATGATGCAATTAATGGCCCTTGTCAGAAACCATGCAGGGACAGAAGAAAAGAGGACATCTATAAAGTGCTGTAAGGAAAAATAAAATATATTCAGTTTTCTGAAAATAAATTGCACTCAGAATTCTACATTCAGTAAAAATTTCTTCAAGAATTAAGGTAAAATGGATGTTTTTGGTAAAGAACACTGAAAGAATTTGCTGCTAGGCAACCTTTAAGAAATGCTGATGTAAATTAGTTTGATGGGGAATGCTGCTAGATAGAAACTTGGATAATCCATGAAGAATGAAGAATATAAAATAAATATCCTCTGTGTTTTTCACTATACCCTCCAAACAGTGAGCTTTAGTATATACAGATTAAAAAATTAACCTGGTTTTGAGGGTCCCAGGATGGAATGCAGGCACTGACAAACACATCTGACTGGACGACAAGTGTGATACATGTCCATGAAGAGTATAAAGGGAACAGAATTCACCTTATGAATTTACATACAGTACACTATGATGTTAAGGATAAAAGAACTATAGATAAGCATTGTAGTGCTATGTAAACCTGCTTCTCACGTGGGTATAGTTTCAACAACTCCATATTAGTTCACCAATGTGGTGGGGTTGAATATTATGACAGCTAAGCTTCACAAAGTGGGAAAAGAAGTCCCATATAACCTAAAGAGACAGCAAGAATAAGTGTTGAGATCCTGGAAGAGCTTCAGAATTGCCCCATGAATTTGCTTATTTTAGTGTATATTTAGATATATGTTTGTTTCGATATACACAGAACTAATCAAGCTTCATGGAACACTCAAAAGATAAATCACACCCTGCAGAGATCCATTTAGCTGCCTGCATTTCAGAAAACTGGCTGTCCAGAGATCCGATATGCAATGTTTGCCAATTTTTTTTTGTTGTGAATATTTCTGCATTGGCTGATTTCAAGGGACAAAAATGATGTTTCTCCATGGGATGTCAGGAAGAGGTGTGCATTACCAGCTTTTGTGATCTGGATGAGCACTCTCTATCATGTTGGGAAGACTAACCATATTCTGGATCATAAAAGTCTCAATAAATTGAAGAGGATACAAAAGCATAGTTTCAGAACACAACAAAATTATGCAACAGAGCAATGATTGCTGTATCTCCTAAAAGAAGAAGCAGCCAGATTTTTAATGTTGTTATATAGAAAAAAAAAGCTCAAGAGAATTAAAGAAATAATACTAAACAGGAATATATCTCAACTCAATTTGTGTGACTGACTTTACCCTGTAACCAAAATCAGAATAATACATGTAGAGCAGCCTGTAGTCTTCAAGAACATATATGCAGAAATTCTTAACCAAATAATAGTACGTAAAACATAACACTATTTCAAAAGAACAATTCAGCTTGAGAAAATGAATTTTATACCTTGAATATGAGGTTAGGTTAGCCTTGGGAAAAATCAGTCAAGGTAATTTGCCTTAATAGCAGAGTAGAAATAAGAACAGTGTGATAATATTAATATGTGCAGAAAAGATGTTTGTTAGAGTCAATGTCCATTCAAGATAATAAAAAAAGTAAAAATCAGTAAAGATACAGAGGTGAAATTCCTTGATCTAAATAACAGTTAACTGTAGGTTTTAATAGATACCATTAATTAATAGTGAAAGACTGATTTTGCTTCACACCCCAAATCACAAGTGCAAGAAGACATGATAAATTAAAAGATAAGACTCATATAGTCTAGAAACTAAGGAGTAAAACTCTAATTAGGGAGTATGTGATTATTTTAATTTGATACAATGCATCTACAAATAAAATTAATAAAATTAGTGAGGGGACCAGGGAGATTGCTCAGCATCATAAGCGCCTGTCTGGCACATGCAAGATCCCAAGTTTGATCCTAGTGCTGTAAAATTAATGAATAATTTTTAAAAAGTCACAGAACACTGGATCTATATAGAACAAATTAACTATATTTTTAAAATTTAATTTATAAATAGTTTATTTTTTCTTTTGAGATGGTTTATTTGAGGACATTTTTGTTACATTTGGTTTATCATCTCAAATACATTTATTCATATTATAGTATATGTCACAATTTAATTTTTAGTGTTTTATTTTTTAAAGATAAAAATAGTAAAAAATAAAAAAGAAGTACAGAAGAAATGATATCGAATTTCATTAAACAAAATGATAGGAATTCGATTGTAGTACATTGAGCTCCATAGAGACAGTGCTATGGCAAGAGAGAACCAGATGGGCCCTGGGTGGCTCTACACCTCTCTGAGGAAAACAAGTAAACATGAGTAAAGGAGATCCTAAGAAGCCGAGAGTTAAGATGTTATCATCTGCATTCTTTGTGAAAACTTGCCTAGAGCAGCACAAGAAGAAGCAACCAGATGCTTCTGTTAACTTCTCAGAGTTTTCTAAGAAGTGCTCAGAGAGGTGGAAGACCATATCTGCTAAAGAAAAAGGAAAGTTTGAAGACATGGAAAAAGCATGCAAGGCTTGTTATGAAAAAGAAATGAAAACTTATATTCCTCCTAAAGGAGAAACAAAAAAGAAGTTCAAGGATCCCAATGCACCCAAGAGACCTTCTTCGGCCTTCTTGTTCTGTTCTGAGTATAGCTCAAAAATAAAAGGAGAACATCCTGGCCTCTCCATTGGTGATATTGCAAGGAAACTTGGAGAAATGTGGAATAATACTGCAGCAGGGGGCAAGCAGCCATGTGAGAAGAAGGCTGCTGAGCTGAAGTAGAAGTATGAAAAAGACATCGCTGCCTACCGGGCTAAAGGAGAACCTGATGCAGAAAAAAAAAGGGAGTCATCAAGGCTGAAAGAAAGCAAGAAAAAGAAGGAAGAGGAAGAGGATCAGGAAGATGAAATGAAGAAGAGGAAGAAGATGAACAGAATAAAGAGGATGAAGAAGAGGATGATAATGAATAATTTGGTTCTAGTGCAGTTTTTTTTTTTCTTGTCTATAAAGCATTTAGCCTCCACATACACAACTCATCCCTCTTGAAGAAAAAAGAAAAGAAATGTAAGGCTGTGTAAGATTTATTTTTGAACTGCACAGTGTCGTTTTGTATAGTTAACACACCACCAAATGTGTCTTTAGATAGCCTTGTCCTGGTAGTATTTTCAGTAGCCCCTAACCTTGTTTGGTACTGTATGGGGGTTGAAAATTGGTATGGAAACAAATAATGAACATTAAAAGGGGGCCAGGGAGTTGGCTCAGTGGAATAAGTGCTTCCTGGCAAGTGCAAGGGCCTGAGTTCAATCCTCAGTTCTGCTGAAAAAAAAATTCATATGGAAATTTAAAGCAGGTTTTTGTTGGTGCACAGCACAAATTAGTTGTACACGGGGACAG
Organism: Ctenomys sociabilis; assembly: GCA_004027165.1. Lineage (NCBI taxonomy): Eukaryota > Metazoa > Chordata > Mammalia > Rodentia > Ctenomyidae > Ctenomys > Ctenomys sociabilis. The sequence continues at coordinate 19,784 of PVKA01030149.1, forward strand.
TAGTTTTTCATCTTCAGTTGTCTCTGATGCAGCTTATATGAAATAATTGTTGTTCTGTTAATTGGATACCACTCTGCAATTGCAAAATAAAGTTTCAACTTTGTTGTTGACATTCTGAATGTTTCTAAGTAAATATAATATTTTTATTAGTAAAAAATGGTAGGGGGTTGGGCAGATGGCTCAGTAGAGTAAGTACTTTCCTGAGAAGCACAGGGCCTGAGTTCAATCCCTGGTTCTGAAAAAAAATAATTGGACCAGGGAGATGGCTCAGTAGAATAAGCAGTTCCCTGGCAAGTGTAAGAGCCTGAGCTCAATCCTCAGTTCCACAAAAATAAAAAAATAAAAAAACTAACAAAAAAAAAAAAGATAGGAAAACAACATTGTTTGTTATATTGCATATTGTTTTCTTCAATTTAGTTGTTCAGATTACCAAATATAAGCATTCAGAATTGGCAAAAATATTCAAAAGAAGAAAAAAATTAAGCAATAATTTTCCTTCAGTAGATCAGTAGAAATCAGTGGGATATATATATATATATATATATATATATATATATATATATATATATATCCTTTCTTTCTTTTATCCTTTCCTTCATCCTCGTTGTTCTTTTCCTTTGAACAGTTTCATATACATAATTTAAAATTAAGCTACACAGATCTGTTTGGTACAGAGTAAAAAACAAATTAAAATAGCTAAAAGATATTTACATTAAACCTTCATATACTCATGTTTGTATTGTCTCATATATGAAAATACATGTAAAATTTGTGATGTGAGAGCTAAAAATACTCTAAAAAATTAAAGATCCAAAAAAGATGAGAAAACAAACCACATTTATCATGTAAGAGAAAGCAGAATATCATTAAGATGCTGATTATTTCCAACTTGATCTGTAGATATGCTGAAGTCCAGTTAAAACACACAGAAGCCTCTATTTTATAAAGGTTGTAGAGAAATTAAAAGTATACATCTTTTTAAACAGTTGCAACAATTTTTAGTCATACCTCCTCAAGCCACTCGTCCACTGAATAAAACTGGGGGCCTCCCTGGGGCAACCTCTTTGTTCTGGAAAGCCATCTTCATGGCTGGACTTAGAGCCCCTTTGCTCCCCAATGATGAAAAAAGTTACAACAAAGTTAGAGGACTCCTCTGTCTTAGTTACTCTTCTCACATTGTTGGGACAAATACCTGACACCAAAAATGAAGGAAGGAAAGATGTATTTAGTTCACAGTTTGTGAAGGTTTCAGTCCATACTCAGCTGGCTCCAAGACAGTGGTACATGGCAGAGAACAGCAGTTCATCTTGGCTAAAGGTAGCAAAACAGCAAGGACAAAATAAAAGAAGTAACAGCAACAATGGCTACTAAGAGAAAGTCTTTCTCCTCCTTATCTGCCCCAGCCTGGGTGTAGCACTCACATCCATAATAGTACTCAGACCTGTAATTCCAGCCTTGGATCATGGATTCATCACAAACTCTAGAAGTACATCCTATCACTGCATGAGGCTTTCTGGGAGGAGGGGAGGAACTAGACACAAGCTATAACATCTTCATACATGATTTCAAGGGTACTACATAAAGCCATTAGGCTGGCTGTGGTACCACTGTGATGCATAAATTATTGCTGCTTAGGAAATCTGACAATGTCATTAAAAGAGGGACTAGATGGTCTTCCTAGGAATTGGCTGTGGTGTAATAATTGCTTATATTATTATAGTACTTGCATATTCATCACAAACTATGGTATGTCTGCACTACAGCCCTCAATGGTTTTGGCACCAGCAGAGTCCAACCTTTCATAGAAGACAACTTTTCAATAAACCAGAGGAGGAGTATTGGAACAATCCAAATGCATTGCATTTGTTGTAGACTTTATTTCTATTATTATTAAATATAATACATAATGAAATGTTTATACAGTCTACCCTAATGCAGAAGCAGCAGGTACCTGAACTTGTTTTCTTTCCGTCGGGTGCTGATGAGAAATGGTGACATCTGAAGCTTGCTGCTTATGTCAGGTCTACTCCATGACTTCATTGTAGTTTCCCTAACTGTGGAAAATTCTGATCCAAAGATGGAATATTGAGAATGGAAGCAGGCTTTGCAGTGCTATTGTGGCACTCTCAGTACACTGTGCCTTGACCTTTAGCCAGAAAGTCTGAAGAATTGAAATTATCTCAAGCATACATTTAAGGTCACAGTCATTTGTGATCCCCAACAGTTGATCCTCTTCCAGCACAAAGCTGATTCAACTGTTTTATTCACAAATAAGTGGATCCATTCCTTCTCTGTTTGGAGTCTTTTTGGTCTGGAGGTAACGTTCCAACTCCTTTGAAACCTGAAATAGGTGACCATGAATAAGTGGGAGAAACAAGGCCCTGGTTCAGTGTCTTTCAAAAATCCCAGTGTTCTTTCATTATCACCATAATTATAGTTTGAATTTGAATGTGGCCATTTTATCCATTGACTAGAACATAATTGTTCTTGCTTGAAGTGGCAGATTGAATTCATTGAGCAGATTGAATAGATCACATGGGTAACCTAGCTTTATGAACCATCATAGTCAGTACCAGTGACAATTAATTTTGTAAAAAAATCTGTAGTGGCTCTTAATGACTGAAAAACTCAGAAAATGTTCTAATTTTTAAAAAGCCACTCTCTTTTTTGTTGGAGACGACCTGTGTGCTCTGTGTCCATTTCCTCACAGAGTGTTGATAATAGACATCAGTTGAGACTATGTGCTTTAATCAGTTGAGACTATGTGTAGTTTATTTTAATCATATCTTGAGAAATGTTGTTCAGTTGACATGGTGTTTTCTGGTCCAGAGAGCATTTCTCTCTAGAAATGATGCGCATAGTGCATGGCACACTGCATAGTTTTACGTTCAGAAGGTTTTTCTTTGAGCCAGCTACATAGCTCAGCATATTAAAGCACCTGCGTAGGAAGACACAGGGACCAGGGTTCCATCCCTGGCATGCCATGCTGGCTTTGTCCCTGGGGCATGCTGAGATGGTAATTGAGACAGGGCATGGTGGTATGCACTTGTAATCTCAGCACTTGGGAGGCTGAAATCACAAGGATTACTATGAGTCTGATCTATGTAGTGAGACCCTGTGGATTCTGTACTAAATATATAAAAAAGAAGGTTCCTGTTTGACCTAAATAGTGAAACATGAAAGCTATCCAGTCATGGCAGCACTCTTCCATGACCAATTCAGTTTTTCTGAGAAGTAATTATTCAGAGGCTGAAATAATTCTGTATCTGTGGTGGATGGTTTCATTATGACTTGAGTTGTGTTACCTCAAATTCACCTGTTGCTATCCCACTCAAAATCTCTCAGAAGAGTATGCTTGGAGAGGAAGTCTAAAAATAAATACACATATTTGAAACTGTCAAAGTGATGTTTTTTTTCAAATCTTTTCTTTTCTTACAGAAAGCTGTAGAAATAGTATAGAGTTACTACACAGTCCACAGCCACTTTCTTGTTCAGCTGGTGTCTGCTATAGTCCAGAGCAATGATTGAACCTGGGATATTATCAAGACACGATGTCAGCAACTACACTGCAGCCCATCTCCACATACCCCAACGTCCACTTTCTATTCCAACATCCACTTTCTATTCCAGAGTCATTCGCAGGCATGGAGCACTACACTGTCATTGTTTTTTCTTCTCTTGTCATCAGACATCCCCAAGTAATTTTGATTTGGTGGTTCCTGGACTTCCTCCTGGGAGACACTTGTCTATTGATTTGTTCAAAGAGATCGTAGCAAGATGCTGAGGGAAGCCTCAGGACTCAGGATGGAGAAGAGTTGATGAGGAGGAGAGAGACAGAGACAAAGAGAGATAGAGATAGAATGAGATAGAGAGATAGAGACAGAGACTGAATCAGAAACAGAGTTAGAAAGAGACAAAGATAGAGACAGAGACACAGCGAAAGAATTAGTGAGAGACAGAGAGATAGAGATAGAAAAATAGGAGAGAGAGACACACACAGAGGGGGGAGAGAGAGATTCCTGGAGACATAAGCATCCAAACAGTTGATTTATTATGGTCTCTATTTAGTCACACCTCTCTTGTAATCTGTATTTGTAGCCATTCTCCAGTGCTAGCATCACTGCCTCAGCTGCACCTCAGATTGTCCTAAAAAATACACAATCTACATCCCATACATGATTAGTTCACAGAAGGCTTTGTGCTGCTAAGATGATCTAAGATGATCTAGTGCAGCTGCTGATATGACAGAAAGAGGGGCTCAGAGTTATACATGTTATGAGGAGCAGCTATAAATACATAAGAAGTTTTGTCCAACTTGCTCACCCAACACTCACCTGCATTGTAGCTCAGTTTCTATCAGGTCATGGACTGGAATTGCTCCACATCTTTACACTAAAGATATATGCTTGTGTATCCACTTTCATGGATACTTCTCAGTATTGTTACATTCAGTGGACTGAAACTATAATGACTGAATACTGAATTATTCCAAATACATAGAATTCTAGAGAAGGCAAAGTTATAGTGACAGAAAACCTAGTTTGTTCTCTAGGGGTAGAATAGAAGAGGCGTCACAGCAAAGGACATAAGAGAGAACTATCTTATCAATATAATACTTTTATTTATTTTTTAAAATTGTGTTTTGAATTATAAAAACAAAAACAAAAGCAAAAATAAATAGCAGAAACAAAGAAACAGAGTAACATACAACAACACATATGTACAGAATTTCAAAACAAGAATAAAAAATTAACAGTGGTTGTTATATCACATGTTTTTATTGTCAAACCTGCTGCTCATATTAAGAGAAACTGGTTTGCAGTAAAAAACTTAACATTTTTGCGAATGGAGCTCTTTTGTATTTTGAGTGTAGTGGTGGATAAACAATGGCATATGTCAAACTCATTGAAGTTCGTATTTAAAATTTTTGAAATCACATGTATAAAGATCATGCCTCCATAAACTTGTTTAAAATATTATGCAAAAGACTAAAAGAAAAAACCTGGAGAAGTTGTCGTTCTAATCTCCTTGGGCATCAGTAGAACTAGGTAACAGCTGGGAGTTTCTACCTGTTTTCCACATTTGTTAAGCTCTTCTTTGGGCTGAGCTTGGTAATTTTGGTGTTCAGTGTACCACTTACCTGAGAGCTCTTCAGACATCTGGCTGTCCAATGACTTGATGAATGTGACTTTGTATTTCTGTATCTGACATTGTCTCTGTCTGTCTATCTGTCTGTCTCCCTCCCTCCCTACCACCCTCGCTCCTCCCTCTCTTTCTCTCTCTCTTATTTCAGGGCTACTTCTTCCCTGAGGTCTGACTGGTCCAAAGAGGAAAGAGTACTATTTGTTTTGAATTCTTTTTTTTTAATGTATTTGTTAGAGGGTCTCACTATGCAGCTGGGACTCATAATGATTCTCCTCTCTTCAGCCTCCCCAGCATTGAGATTACTGGCATGTGCCAGCATGCCTGGTCTTGGTTTTGAATTCTTGACAGGAATCACAGACCTCCTTTTGTACTGGATTCCTTAAATCAGCTAAACATCTTTCTGAGTGGTCAGCAGGGCTGTCCTCTTTGAATACTGCAGATGAGACTTGGACAGCACAGTTGATATTTGAATAGCCTAGGTAAAAATAAGATTTTTTTTTTCAAATCTCTGCCATCCATGGATCTAGGTCATTAATATCTAGAAATCCTATTCTGATAGCACTAGTAGGCTAATTTTTGTATTTTCCTATTTGGCCACAGTGCTCCATTATTAGTGATCAAATATGCTATCTTTGCTTATTAATTGGAAAATTGGTTCTCACTGTACACGGATCTCAACTTGGAAGAGCTCATGGTAGCCACAGTAAGGTGACCTGTGCTGACGTACAGCCAAAGCCTTCAGATCAGCGTGTGGGGGTTCCTTTGCTATCTTGATTTATGGTCTCTATTTAGTCACACCTCTCTTCTAATCTGTATTTGTAGCCATTCTAAGAACTTGGTGTGTGTGTGTGTGCGCGCATGTCTAAGTGTTATGTGCATGTATACACATACTTCCTGTGGATGTAAACATAAACTTCCTGAACATCCAGTGCAAGTCTTCCAAGGCTTTCTCTTTGAGACTCAGAGTAAACCTTTCTGAAAGATGTGCCAGTCTCTTTGCATATACCTGCAAATGGAGGGCTACGAGGCTCTGGCACGTACTTGGTCAGACCTTGGCACGTAAAGCTCCAGAGACTGTATTTCCTTATCACATGGACAATATATATAAATATGCATGTATATCTGTGTGTGAGAGCATGGAAATTTACATATGCATGCATATATACACCTGTGTGTGCATACACATGTCCCTATACATGTACTATCTGAATATATATATTTGATGATATGTATATTTGTGAATTTGTGTACATATATTTACATATGTTCATAAGGCATGCATGTAGATCTATATGCACAAATACATGTGTGTCTCTGTGTGTATACCTGTGGGTTTACATGTGTGTGTGTGTATATGCATCTGTGCAAGGCCACACATAAATGCATGTATGTATGTGTGTGTATGGGTGCCTGTGTTTGCATAAATGTGCATGTAGAGGGAATTTATAGAAACATATCACAGTGTCCAGAGTGCTCACACACATGCATATGCACATGTATATGTAGAAACAGATAATAGTATAATGAACAAAATAATCCGAGTTTTAGACCCACCTCTGTGCTGTGGCCATCAGGACAGGTGGCTGCTGCTCAAAGGTTCGGGCTCATGTTTTGCATCTACCAGCCTAGTCATGAGACTGGTGCAGGAGGTGTTGTTGATCAGGAAATCCTGGAGAGGAGCTGCTGCCCCGCAGAATGGAGAGAATGCCCTACCTGCAGTTTCTCGTGGTGAAGTCAGATCTGTAGTGGGTTTTATGTTACAGATGTGTTGTCCCTTCCACCTGTGTGTGGGGGAATTATAAGGGGAGAATGATGCTAGGAAATAGAAGACCATGATAGTGTGTGGATAGGACTTCTGGTACCCTTTAAATCTGTTTTCAGTTGCAGAAGTGGCTGACATAGCCACTGGCAGCTTCCTTGTCCTCTTTCAGTTGCTAGGATGCATAGGAGGTAAAGGTAGGCATGTGAGGCCAAGAGCTTATTCCCTCCTCCCTCCTTTCTTGTTGTGTAAGCAGAATCTTCCTAGGGCAAGACCAGCTCCTTCTATCTTCAGGCCCCCAGCAGTCTCTGCTGCAGCTTTCAATTCCCACTGGCTCACCTCTCTCCCGAAAGGCACCAGTGTAGCACATCCACTCCAGGGACTCCTGGCCAGTCATGCTCTGAAGTGACCCTGGCTGGTGCTGGGGCAAAGAAGAGGCGTGAAGAGCCGGCCTGGGACTCTCCCAGCTACAACTCATGGGAAAAAATGAGCTCGGTGGTGGGAGTGCTCTGTTCAGACAGTTACTCTGTAACAAAAGATTGATAACTTGGACTGACTGGTCAGCCTCAGTCAAACAGGGTACAGGGACAGGCTTTCAGCAGCTGCACCCCTGAGGAAGAAATTGGTCTCTTAGAAACAATTTCTTTGAATAACTCCCTATGGTTGCAGAATGCTGGACTGTGTTGGATTGTGGTGTCGAGTTCAAGAACCTAATGTAGTTGAATGTCAATGGAGTGCCCACTTTTGACAGGTGTAGACAAAGGAAGGGTTGTAGAAAGAAAAAATCAGGATGTGTGTGTATAGACAGTACAGTTGGGATAGATAACGCTGTGCTTCTACATAATTCTATGAGAGGCAAGATCTGCACTAATGGTGGTTGGACAGGATATTATGTCG